>PVIW01000382.1:0-115817 GCA_004026585.1 Noctilio leporinus | reverse complement strand
AAGGCAGACCCACGCAGATATTACCTATAATATTGGCAGGATAAGTCAGGGTTTTCTTTCTTTAAAGCATACAGGGAGATGGATGTGTAATCCTGTTCTGTCAAAAATGCTGAAGATTTTCATACATCACTGTGTTTCAAAATAAACTACATGCATAGTAGTGGTACATTAAACCAACATCCAGTGCTGAATAGTTTTTTTCCCCCGAAGTTGTGATGCTTTTTTATCTCTTGAAATAAGAAACACATTTAACTTGGTTTCTGTGATCATCCTGAAAATAATGCTCTCTTGTTTTGGCATAAAGTTGAAACATACATTTTTAATCAAGAAGCATGCTTTTCATTGAGAGCAGGAACCGTCGGCACCTCGTGCGGACTTGAAAGTGGTTTTGTAGAGCTGTGGAGGGTGGACCGGCCCATTTCACCCACAGCTCAGTGTACACACTGCTGACATCAGGGCTGGCTTAGACGGATGTTGCAGGCTGAGGTTTCACTCATTTCTGTCAAGCCTCCTCTCCCACCTCAGGATGAAAAAGAGAAATGGCATGTCTTTTAAGCGTGGATGCCATGTTCAGACTTGTTCCACAGACTTTATTTTTGACTTTTACCTCCTGCACTGCTAATGGGAAATTGCCAAAAGTGTTGACTCTCTCTCCTACCCCCATCAGGCTTTTTTTTTTTTTTTTAGTTAAATATATACAAAAAGTTTTATTGAAATGTGCCAAGTCCCCACTCAGTATTCCCTGATACTGCACAAAGTGAGTTGTAATAAATATAGCATTAAAATTCTGAAATTACTGAACGCGCCCATTTCTGGAGTCAAATACCGTGAAAGACATAAGGGAATTTACAGTATGCTTCAAAGAAGGGAAAAACACCTCCTCCCAGTCTAATAAAATTTGGTAGCTCGGGGTCACTTCCTAATAGGTGCTACTTCCTCTATTTTAATAAAGGTATTTTAACACCTGAATTCTATGCCAGATACCATTGTCATTTTTTCCACTGACTGGCTCAACTAAGTGCTGGTGGGGGCCAGACTCTCTTCAAACACCGCTGCTGAATGCCAAACATAACTAACATGCATATGGAAGACGCGCGGGAAAGTAGCACCCACTAATTATAGCCAATGGCTCACAGGCCAGAGAGCTCACAGGAACTTCTAGGGTGTATGGGGGTCAGGAAGCTCCCCGACCACGGATCCCTGAATTGGCAGCTATCCTTTCCCACCCCATCAACACACAGTCATATTTTGCCTGCCAAATCCTTGTCCAACCCCAATGCAGATCTATTTATACTTGCTTTTCCTATTTCTGGGCTCAGATGTTAGCCCATACGGTGTGTTGACCGGCATTAAATGTTACTGCGTGAGACCAGCGTTTGCTAGCTTCCCTGGTGGCTGACGGCGGGGACCAAGTTCTGAATATCTGGAGGGACCTTATTTAATCTTCGCAGCATAATCCTGGCCTCGGACTAATGGCAGTGAGGTTCCATTTAAAAAGCACCCAGTCTCCTACAATGAAAGAATTTTACAGGTGACGAGTTGGTGCTAGCTGGACTTCTGTGGATCCCCACAATTGTTCTCAAGAATCGCCCAGTGAATGTGTCAGGGTGACGTTTGGGACTCATTTGCAGAGATTCTGATTGAGTGGCAGAGGGGATGAGCCAAGAAATCCACCTTCAGTAAGCTCTGCAGCTGATTGTGATGCAAGTGATCTGAGGCCCACACTCTAAGAAGCAATCCAAGGTCTAGGAAGCTCGCCCCCCAAAATACTAGGCCATGTTTCAAGAGTAAGGGGATTAGCAACCTGATTTAAACACTTGAGTGTTGGAGTGCTTCTTTAATTCAGATTTAGTTAAAGCTTTGGAACACTGAACTTTGTTGTAGAAGCTTTATTTAAAATTCCGAGGTGGCATAACCCTCTTTTCTGAGTTCAGTTTTAACAAGAAATGTTATTTGAAGGCTGTGGTCCCCGGTTTGTGAGGTCTGAGCATAAAAAGAAAATAAAAACCTACAAGTTGGACCTTCTTATGTAAAACTAGACCTCATTCTTTTTAAGAGGTGTGACCTCGGATCATTAAAATTTTTCTGAAGAGAGGAAATCTGGGATAGATAGCTTTCCTGATAAAATGTGCAGTAGAAATTGTAAGCAGCTTATATAGTTCTCTATCCTTTATGCTGTTTTTTAAGGGCGTGCTTAAATGAAAAGGAATGTTTTAAAGTTAACTCAGCTGAATTCTGTGTAGAACAGAGTGAGCGATCCCCAGGGTGCATCGCTTTTGATACGTTCTCTTGCTTCACTATTTATGGATAACTTAAGAAAACATTGCCACCTTCCCTTTTGAGGGGATTGGGGTAGGTGGGTGATTTTGTGCTGTGCAACCACAAAAAATATAGAGTACATTTAAATTAAAAAATAACTGAGTTTTATTCATATGACAATGCCAAGGAAAGCGAGTTCTTTGTTTCAGTCATCAGTCTGTGGGTTTGTGTTTTCAGAGTAGAAGAGCACAAAAATAAACACTAAATAAAGGGGGCAAATGTTGATCACATTGAGGAGAAGACGTGGGAGGATGTGAACAGGGCAAGCAGTAATGAGACGCTAAAAAGGAGCTTATGTTTGGATTAATAGTTAAACCTAATGGTTGCTTTAGGAACTTTTGTGACTGTGAATGACTGTGTAGGATTATGTGAAATTACTTTTCTCAGAGAAAAATAAACATTTAGATTACTAAAGATATTAACTCACATGATGTGAATTTTCTACCTAATATATGCAATATGTTAGGTAGCTCTGTAATAATAGGACAATAATACAAGAGAAAGGCTTTTGAGAATGAACAATACTCCAGTGTCCATACCAATCCATAGCTCTTTGGTGCACAACAGCTCCCTTTTCTTACTCATTATTTGTTGGGTTTATAAAACAATGCAAGGTATCAACCTCTCAATATATGGATTACTTGTTTGGTGAAATTTGGTCAGAGTAAGGTGCATCTAGGCAAACAAAGCTGTTAGAAGAAATAATAGCATATTTACTAGCAATAAAAATATAGTCTTCACTTATGATACTAGTATCAACTGGAATCATAAAACTAAAGACTTATAAATATTTTTTGTTAACAGAAATGCCACCTACATCATGGCATGGAAAGAAATGAAAATAAATGACCTCTTGGCTTTTTAGTAGTTTAAAAACATTTTGGGTGATACAATGTTATATATAATAAAGACTTCTTATGCTTGATTATAATCCAAAATTAAACATGTTTTCTTCATGCAATGCTATTCTATACCAATGGCAATATATATATAACTGCTAAGAGTTATTATTGTCCACTAATTAACTTACAGGTGTCAATTGCTTTTCATTTTCAAAGGGAGTTTATGAATTCCACAATTTCTGTTTATTGCTCTGATGTTGAATGTGGCATCTGGTATGCAGTTGGCTCACAGTAATAGCCCCATTTTGCAACTTAGTCCAACAGAACTCTGCTATGGGCTATCACAGATATATCAAATATTTAAAGACTCCCATTTTCCCTTCCATTTAGTGCGTATTATAAGGTAGTTGGATACTCCACTAAAAGCATATCTCTTTGCCTTCATAAAGAGTTCTGGAAAGAAAGCAAAAGACATTTAAAGCATCAAAGAGGCTGATGAATAGGGATGCCAGGATATTCAAATACATTTAGAGACAGTATTGTCAAGCTTGTTTTCTAAGCCATGATACTAAAGATAGTAGGAGCCAGCAAAGAAAAGAACTCTGTAGAAATGCAAATCTCCTCAATGTTGAATCTATTAATCCATTGCGCACTTTCTTCTGAATCATACTTACTCAGATGTACAGACAACAAAAAGTATTTAGAATATTTGCATAATTTTAAACACCCAGTTCATAAATTATTTATTGGTTGTGGTCAAATGAATGTTAGCTATTTCATAATTATCTTTTGTGTAAAAGGTTGCATGGTTTACAAAAATATTTCAATGGCAATTGAATATCTGTAGCTTGCTTAAACAGTACAAAAAAATAAATGGTACCTAATTATGTAGCACTGATGTACATTTTTCTCATGTTCAAAAATTCTAAGAAAAATTAGACTCAATTTGTAGATTTATTGTAAATGAACATCAGATTTTATAGTAAAAAGAAATCATGGAGTACACTATAGGATTAGACCAAAGCATTAAGCAATAATTTGACAGTGCATGATATAAATCAAATAAACAACTACATGTCCTAGGACTAAGAGGACTAGGAGTTAAAAAGTTATATAAACCTGAAGAATAAAGCATCTCCAAATCACTAGTTTAACAATTAATTTTGACAATTGAGAAAATCATGACAGAAATTGAAGAGATGGTATGTTAACTATGGTGGCTGGGTTCCTCATCTGAACCATATCCCCCCTGTACCACATACCACATCATCACTATCTCTTTAATAATTGTATTCTTTTTCATAATCATAATTAAATCTTAAGAAATTCTTTAAGTTTAAACACTCGTATTTGAATTTACTAGCTCTATCACAAAGACCAGTAGGCTGGAGTAAAGGGTAGGTGCTACAGGGAAGTAATTCAAACACGGTTTCTAAACCTGTAAATTTGGATCAAAGAAAGATCAAAACTCAAAATGCAAGTACAAATGAGTTGAAGTGTATTTAAAATGTAAACTTTTTATTATAGACTAGTGGACAGGCATGAAGGATTTTGCAGCCCTGTAAAGAAGCCTGTCTGGAAAGTAGAGACATTTATTGACGAACACACAAGACACAAGAAACATTGTACATAGGACAATGATGTCTTAGTTCCCACCAAAGTAGACACTTTGGGACCTCACACAGTCCTTCCAATTGTCATCAGCTGCCTCATCATATTTTCCTAAATATCACTGATAGTCTGAAATCTCTTCCCTTCCAATGGTGATTTTAGTTTTGAGAAAAACAAGAAGTTACAAGGCATCAAATCTGGACTGTAGAAGGGCTGAGTCACCTGGTTGAGTTGGTATTTCACCAAAAATTTCTGCACTAGACATGATACGTGAGCAGGTGCATTGTCATGATAAAGCTGCCAAACAATCACCTGTTGCCCATAACTGTGGCCTTCTAAATCATCTGAATAGTTTATACAGAGAAATGTTCAAGCTTAATTCAAAATTTGATGCAGATTCATTGCTCTAATCACTCAGTCATTTTGAATGCAATAACCACACAGTCCATGTGCTCACTCAATGGCGTCTACCATCCCTACTGACTAGTACAGTGAAGCTGTCTATGTTCATTCATGAACATTCCAGTGTACTATCTTTGGCTGCCAGGTTACATTGATGTCATGAAAACTGTTCTCGTTATATTAACAATAGCTGGACTATTTCCAGACAGACCTCATGTACTTCATGCTAAGAGGAGATAAAGCAAATTTTTACTTAGGCAACAAGCTTTAAACATGTTAAACATCACTCAAGGTATGTGTATTGGTTGGCAAGGGCTGCCGTAACAAAATACTGCAGACTGGATGGCTTAAACAACAGAAATTTATTTTCCCACAGTTCTGGATCTTGAGGCAAAAAGTTCAAGATCAAGGTGCCAGAAAATTTGGTTTCTGGTGAGACCTTTCTTCCTGGCTTACAGACAACCCCAATCTTGTCATGTTCTTACGTGGCCTTTCTTTGTGTGTGGATGGAGAGAGTGGGATCTCTAGTGTCTCTTCCTCTTCTTATATGAATGCCAGTTCTATAGGTTAGGGCTCCACACTTAGGACCTTATTTAAAAACCATAATTATCTTAAAGGTCTCATCTCCAATTATTTCCACATTAATGGTATGCTTCAAGGTGTGAATTTTTTTAAGGCACAATAATTTAGCCCATAACAGTATGGAAAGATAAAGATGCAGAAGATATGAATCTGAACATTATAATTTGATTATCAAGGTTTCTGCTGTCACCTTGCTGTGAAACAAACAACCACAAAAAAATGACGAAAACATACAATAACTATTTATTTCTCAGTAGCATGACTGCGGGAGAATAGTTGGGGCAGTTCTGCTTCTCATGTTGCATTCTGGAGCAGAAGCCAGACTAGAGTGGAAGCACATCATTTAAAGAGAAACTCACTTTGAGTGATTCAAGCATAGGTGTGGCATTTGTATAGCCCTGAGAGTGAGTGCCTCCCTAAATTTTGAGCCCTAAGGATCTTACTTGGCTGAGTCTAGTCCTAGCCCTGGTCTGGAGCCCAAGCTGGAGAGGCAATAGCTACCTATAAAATGTTCTTCTCATAGGAGAAGTCAAAAGCTTTTTAAGTGGTGAATAGAAATACGTGAGGCCCCTAAAGCCTAGGCTAGAACTAGCACAGTTACTTCCAAGCATTAGGTTAGCCAAAGCCAGACCATAATCAGCATGTGAATATGAAGATGCAAGATACAGGGTGGAGAAGAATAGTTTTACCATAAAAATGGTGCTTCAATTATCCAACAATATATAAGAAAACGATGGAGATTTATTATCATTTGCAATGCTTTGTTAACTGGGTTCAGCGGAACAATTTTACGGCTCTGTGTGATGTAGCCGTGATCATGTATATGGAAGCATTCAGCTGGGACCTCACCAGGACTAGGTCAAGTAAGATGGTTTCTCAGCTTAAAGGCCTCTCTCCATATGGTCCTCAGATTGAGCAATTTAGCATTAACTTCTTTACATAAAGCAACTGATTTTCAAGAGGAACTGTCGTAAGTTTATAGGCACCGAAGTGCAGATGGAGCTTCTTCTTGCATCACACTTGGTGATAGCCCATGGGCCAAAATAAGTCATATGGCTGAGCTGAGAGTCAGTATGGTAAAGGACTACACAGGAGCATGAAGAAATGGAGTTGTGGTTTATTGGGGATCACCAATGTACCACACACACTTTGTTTTATAATGATTCACATCCATTCCATTTGCAAAAAGGCACTTTGCTCTAAGGCTTCCAAAGCCTAATTCCATCTTGGTATCAAACTCAGGCTTGCACTTTATAATATTATCATTTTTATCATTTAAATCAGGTACAGGCACAATGAGGTGTCTTGGCTGTTGTTCCTCATGTGTAGCTCTTTCGACGTCATTTCTCAGACATGGCTTCTTGGGTAGCTAAGGCTTGTAAACTAAAAAGACAAGCTATCTGATTGACACATACCCAATACTCAATGCTAAAGCAGGGACAGGATAAGCACAATAGAGGTTTCTGCTTAAAAGGGGGGATTGAAAATATGTAATAGTTACTGTCCATAACAACTGGACAGATATCCTCAGTTTCCTTCGTTCTGGGAACTTCTCCTTGACTAGGATATAATTTTACTTCTTGGACATGGTTCTCTAATTCATTGCTGACATTTTCACCTCTTAACTTGACTTTGCTCTCTGATTTCCTTAAGAAATGGCATCTATTTGCAGGTGTGTTAACGTTCCAGCCTGTTTCTTGCCTGCAGAGGTAAGAGCCCAGGGACATCTCTTAATTTTGAATTCTGTCTGATATAAACTGATTAAACTCCTTTAAACAACTTATGGGTTTTCTATATATCAACCTACAATTTATTCCATTATATAAACCACATTCTTAAATCTCTTTGAGACTATTCCCTTTCTAATTGAGGCTGCCTGCTATGGAACAATGCCCTGAGAATTCTTTTTATCTAGTTGACAAGGCCTAGGAAACACTTCCTTAAATCTTTTAAGGTCTTAGCAAAGGGTGTTGCACCTTCATCTTTGATTTGATCTTGACCCCGAAGTCATGTTTTATGGTAGCACTCTAGATTTTATCTTTGCTTTGAGATAATTTCTTATTTGAGAAATTTTTGCCATCTGGAAGGCTGAAAATAAGAAAGTTTCATTTTCCCACCCATCAAGCTCTGGGTTGGAAAAATTATCTCTAAATTCTGCTTTGAAATTGACCAGTTCTATCTATAGTCCAAAACTTTCTTATACTTTATCATAAGTGGCTAAATGGAGTCAATTGACATGCTTAACATTATACAAGGAAATATGCACTAGATCCTTAAATACATTTTCTATCTGCAAAATTACCACAGACAACAATCTCATTTACCTTTCCATAATAAAAGGTTTCCCTTTCTGCAGCCTTAAATAGCACTTTTCTTCCTGCTTTTCAAGTCTCTACTCTTAGCCACCCTTCAGGCCTCTACTTACTTCCTGTCCCCAAGTTCAATGTCATATATTTTAGGCTTTTGGTATATGAAATGCCATCTCTGGAACCAGCTTCTGTATCAGCTGTATGTTCCTGCAAAATGAAACAAAACAAAATAGAACAAAACTAACTGAATTTACCACCTTGCACAACAATGCTTTATTATATGTTATGGTTTTATAGTTTTTTTTCTTCACATGGTGTAACTGAGTTACTTAAGCATCTTCTTTAAGATGAGAGCTCAGCTAGTGCCAGAAAATCTGAGATGGTTTTTCTTCTTCCATGGTTTCTCATGTTGTAGTTTAGACTGAGTTTCTTTATGGCATGCTGTCAATTTCTTTGCTGCCTTTCATGGGCAGAGTTCTAAAAGGATATGCCCCAATGTACAAGTGTTCAGCAGGCTTCTGTTAATGTTGGTAATGTCCCATTCACCAAAACAAGGCACAGAGCCACTGTGTAGGAATATCGAATAACTGGAGGAATGACTCATTAGGGGATACTGATGTAACAATCTACCATAGATATAGAAAGAAAAGGAATTGAATATTTACCAATCAAGAAATCTCATTTACCACAATTTATAAGCTCTTGGATTTTTTCTAATATGCACATCCTGATCATTTTACTGCATATTATCATTTTCACTGGAGTTGAGATTGGGCTACTTTATCAAAGAAGACCACATTTTATAATAGTAAACCACCATTCTCTGCTCAGGGAATGAGGAATCCTATATAGTCAAGGATATCATTGCTTGATTACATTTTTATTGGGATTGATTTAAGAAAAATTAACAACCAAGCTTGTAGATAGGTGGTTGTTTATAAAAATAACAATGCTTATAGCAGTGAGTATCTTTGGTATCCTTGGTCACATTCTCCTGGCCACCTGTGTAAAGTCCCATTGCATTGCATGGTACTTTGTGAGCCCAGATTTCTCTCCGAAGGGTGGTGTTTCATCTTAAGCACATTATTTGTCTCTTCCAGCTTTTATCATCTGGGCTTGTGCTGAGACATAGCCTGAAATGAGCATTACTGAGAAGTGTGTGGTTCTAAAAGTGAGGTATGCATTGCCCTTGGAAACAACCCTCAAACAATGGGAAAGAGAACCAGCTTCTCTTTTTCAGGTGGACAGTGTTGGGAGGTATTCTGTATACTTCTCAGAGTTCCAGTAGAATAGAGTTCTGACAGACACAAGCTCAATAATAAGCTCTTACACTTGTAGTATTTTACCTCCCTGCTTCTCCCCACGCCTTTACTTCTGTTTACGAGGCTAACTTGCTAATTCAGCTACATGCTCTGGCATCCTTGTCTCAGGCCCTGCTTTCAGTGAAACACGTTAACATGTTCATTTTCTACAAACACATTCGAGGGTGATTTTTTTAGGTTTAAAAACAATTTTATGCTTAATATATTGATATTTTTATCATCACCACCATCATCTCTATAATCTGCAAACATATTTCAAGGTCAAAGGTCATACATATAGGAAGAGTTAGAGATAAGTGTACAAACATAAGACCTGGGTTTTGCAGAGTGCCCTTTTATTCAGGGGGAAGTCAAGAAATGAAACAGCATTGGTATATGATATTGTCTGGTGTCTGATTTTGATTGGGAGAGATGAAGAAAAGGGAAAAATTATATAAAAGCCATTTGCCCCATTAACTGCTATATTGCTTGATTATGCACATTCTATTATTTTAGAAAAATAGGGCAATTCTAAAAAGATATGTTGATAGTATTTAAACCTCATCAATCACAATATACTCACTTAAAAAACTGAACTCCTAGGAGTGTGATGGTAAAATGTATACTATAGAACTTTCTCACCTTGTACTGTAGCTAATATTTTTTTTTTAACTAATTCCAAGATACACATCATGATTTGGGCCTCTTTATAATATTTGCTTTTCCTGATGTGATATTAAGGCAAAAATAGTTGAAGTTAAAATCCTTTCTCTACAGCGACTTATTAGTTTAATAGATTTGATCATATATGAATAAAATATTATAAACCAATAAAGCTTCATTGTGATCTGCCTTCAGTATCACCCTAGTTGCAGAACCTGTGAATGAAAGATACTGGGGTATAAATGGTTAATTGTAACTAATATGCTTCAAAAGTAATCTTTGTGCTATAATGGAAGAATGTAAAAGGTCTCAAACATATTTTGTTAATATATTTAATGTTGCATTTCTTTTGAACACCCCAAGTATGTTCAGGTGCATTCTCATGATAAAAAAGATACTTGAAAAATATATAGTTTCTATCCCCCTTAAAGTTATGAGTCATATCAAAATTTAATCAAGTAAATGAAGATAAAAATGCCATCACACTTCTAAAATTTGCTGTCAATATTTCACACCTGTGTGGAAAGCAGATAGATGTCTAAGCAACAGCTTGATAATATTCCAAACTGCAACTCCTAATTAATTCACCTTTGAAATATCAGCTAGGCTCCAGTGCAACCCATGCAGGGAGCCAGACAACAAAAAGCATGTTTAAAATACCCAGTAACGAGGAAATGCTATATGACTTGACACAAATACTATCATTCCCCCATGCAGAGGAAATATGCTTTTCCATTTTGTTTCTGATGGATGTTCTGTAAGTTATGTGTCCTTGGCTTAATCTCCGTAAATTGTACAGTAATCTCTTAGTCCAAGGAATATTGTAGTGGACTCAGTAATAGATTTTTAGATAAAAAATCAACAGTATGAGCCCTGGCTTGTGGCACGGTAGATAAGGTGCTGGCCTGCAAACCCAAAGGTCGCTGGTTCGATTCCCAGCCAGGGCACATAACCAGGTTACAAGCCAGGTCCGTAGCTGGAGGCAGGTGAAAGACAACCATACATTAATGTCTCTCTTCCTTTCTGCCTCCTTCCCTTCCCATCTCTCTGGAAATAATAAATAAAATCTTTAAAACACATCAACGATATTTAAAGGTTTTCAGTATAGCCTGAAATTAGTATAGAAAAGTTTATAAATCATATAGTTTGTATCATGAGATTAAAACCAAGTGGAACACATTTGAGGGTTGGAATAGAGAAAGCTCACGCCATATAAGAATTGAATCATGCAAGTATTTGAGAATATAGTCTGTTTCTGCAAATGAGTGAGAAGGTTGCTATAAACACAGAGTGAGAAAGTGATGGTCATTAAAGTTTTATGAAGCTGATTATTTTAAACAGCTTGGAATGATAAAATCACTCACTTGAGGCTGTGAACATCATGTAAGTCTTATAGTAACAGTTTTTTCATCATAAATGACTAGAATTTTTTTCTTTCTCTAGCACTAGTTACTCTTAAAGTAATTAGACCATTAAAGGAAATCTAAGAGCATCTGCTCTATTGAGCAAATGCTTATTATGACTGCTGGAGATTCCTTCATTATAAACCAAATACTCTACTCACAAAATGTTATACTAGTAATACAAAAACGTGGTCAGAATGGCAACACTAGATAAGACTAGCAAGGTGTTATTTTAATAAGTTTCTGTGAGAGAAGGTAACTCGATACATTGAATAAGAACTAACACATACTAAAACTATATATTTATTCCATTCTCTCGCCCTCATTTTCATCCTGTCATTTTTATAGCAATGATAATAACTATTGCCATTATTATTTCTATGTCCTGGCTACAGGAGCATAAGAGAAAAATCCCCTTTTGGTTAGATGCTGAAAGGTAAAAGTACTGAATTCAGAGGAGGGTGGGACAGAGAGAGCATTGGAAAACTTGACCTTGTGATGTTTGAGTTAGGAATCTCCATTAAGTGAAAACATGAGGGGTGTGTGTGTGTGTGTGTGTGTGCGCACGTGTGTGTGTGTGTGTGTTTGTGTGTGTCCAAGCTCAATCATATAAGCTCATATACTCATATAGATCCTTCTGGTCTCAAAGCAGTACTTTCTCTTAAGAAGACTGTTTCCACCGATGGGTCAAACCTGCAAATATATGGTTTAAATCTGCTGCTTTAGACAGGGGCTGTCTGGCTTGTTTCCTGACTCTCTCTGGGTTTTTCCAGTTGCCCTGTCATACACTCTCCATGGGCCCCGCACATTTCATATGGCCTGTGTGTTTCACTCTCTTTCTCCGGAGCACCAGCAGATAACTGCCTTTTTACATCCAGACTGTTACAAATTCAAAATGTTTGGTATGAACATGATCAAGTGAAGAACATGATTTACTTGATGATGTTTAAGAACATAGCATCTATATTTATGAGCAAAATATATTTTACTGCTATTAGGTCTGTATGTGAACCTGGAATTTAAAAGTGTTAGACTTCATTGAACTTCCTTCTTTTTTAAGAAGAGGATTGACTGACTTTTTCCAAAAAGCCACATTGAGTTCTAAATCTTGGGCCTTTAAATGGCATTATATCCATGTTATGGTTTCTGAACCAAAGGCTTTCTTTTTTCTGTTAACCTCTTGAGGTCACAGTGGTGGTTTGAAGTCTAAGCAACAATTCTGTTCAAAGACTAACTCACAGCAGGGTGTGTGCAGTAAGGGTAACCGTGATTCCAGTCTTCACATATATTCTACTTTACTTTTTAGAAAATTTGGTTCTGAGGCCACTACAAAGGCAACACCCTTAAAACACGTCATTTTCTATATCTCCCTGTACCAAAAGCCTTATATAATGATATTGGAAATGTATTACTAGATTTTTCATTGCACAAATGCCATTTAGAAAAATACCCAGTGAAGACCTCGATCTCTTATTTGCTCTTGGCTCTAGAGTGCTTTGTGCTTTTCACTCATTCTTGAGAAGGGGTTCAAGGGTCACCCTCCGGAGTGAGCTGGAACATGATGTACCCTTCAAACCAAGGAGCATCCTTTCCACTTGGGCCTTTTTCTGAGTGGTGGGGAGAATATAAATAGAGTTGTATTTTGTTGAGTAGCATTAAGGGCGTGGACCTAAGGGTCCTGAATGCCTATAGTTGTATCTTGACTCTGCTGCTTACAAGGTATGAGAATCAGAGCAAATTCCTTAAGCTCTTTGTACTTCAGTTTCTTTTGTAATAGCATCATATGTGTGTCATGAAAATTAAATGTTAGTGTATATAAAGACCTGTGTTTGGCACATCATCAGTGCTCTATGTATGTGTGACTATTATTATTATCATACAAATATGCATCTATATTTAGTAGGAGCTCCCAGACACTAGATGACAGATTTATTGCCATATCTGATTGATTTCTTAGAAAGCTATGAAAGGAATATATGCAATTGAAAAGGGAAAGAAGCAATTATTTTGTTTGTTAAAATTGCATTTGCTACTGATGTACCAGGTTATCAAAAATATTTACATAAACCATGGGTTTTAAAAACTTCAAAGTTTCAGTTTAACTGAAATTTATTATTTTAGCAAACATATACTGTGTTCACTGTGTACAAGACAACTGCTGTCATGGAGGCATATGAAGATGACTCAGATGGAAATTGTTGTCAAGCAACTTACAGAGTGTAGGAGGGTATGAAGGTATAAAAGCAAAAATATAGGGCAGGACTCATAGATAAGTTTTATCCTGAATTTGCAAAGAAGAGGGAGAGAAAGTGGGAAGGAGGGATGGGGGGTATTATTTCCACTTGAGGTGTCAGATTACTTTGAGGAAACAGCTTTTATGATAACCCAGAAGGCTGAGGATGACTTAGACACACGGAGAAGTGAGAAAAAAATTTTTTGGTCACCAAGAAGGTTACTTGTGCAGTGGTGGGAAATCTGAGCTTTGTACTTGAAAATCAGTTACGTTTGACTGGAGCCAAGAATCTGATGAGAAATAAGTTGGAAGCAGTTAGCTGGAACTGAGGAAAGCTTGAGTGTTAGGTTAAAGGATTTTTGTTTTGTTTTGTCACCAACATAGACATATTAAATTTTTTAAACAATCAGGTGCTGTGTATAATATCTGTGTGAAAATAGTCATATTTGCTTTCAAGAATCCTCTAATTGGGAGTCATATCAAAGATAAACACCAAACCATTCTTAGGGCACAGCTCTCCCAATATCACAGAGGAGCATCTCAGGCCAACACTAGACATTTTAATGCTGAAGAGAGAAAAGATTAGC
Source organism: Noctilio leporinus (assembly GCA_004026585.1). Lineage (NCBI taxonomy): Eukaryota > Metazoa > Chordata > Mammalia > Chiroptera > Noctilionidae > Noctilio > Noctilio leporinus. Next base: position 101,565 of record PVIW01000382.1, on the reverse strand, counting down.
TGTGACAGCCCTGTCCCAGAGGTTGCTTGCCCATCGCTTGCTGTCCACTTGAGCATATCCTCTGAAGCCTCCAAGAATGCTAGCTCTCCTTTTCAAAGTGTTGAACCTTTGGCATTACTGTACATTAGGTTTTGTCTTGACTCTACCTTGTACTTTAATATATTTTTGTAATATGAAATGCTTCACAAAATTGGATGTCATCCTTGTGCAAGAGGCATGCTAATCTTCTCTGTATCATTTCAATTTTGGTATATGTGCTGCCCAAGTGAGCACTGCCTTGTACTTTTAAAGTTATACCTTGGCCTGCACCCTTGGTGTGTGGCATACTGCCCTGGGACGGCATCAACAACATTGCTCTCTCACTATTCGGACTAAGTTTATGGTGGCCAGCCCCTCCAAATTGACATAGCAATTGGGTCAATTGATTTGGGAAGTGTTTTCCTTGAACTCTTGGTCTTTCACTTTTTTCCCTTTTAAGATTTTTGTATGGCTTCTTCAAGGAAATAATTCTATAATCATAGAGAAAAAAAGAATGGAAAGGGAGAACCTAGAATAAGATAAATCTAATAGAAGTTTCTTGGAAAAGTCCAGCCACGCAAACTTACCTGAGGCTTAAACCAAGGTGTGAATGGGAGAGGAAGAGGGATGATGGAGGAGAGAGAGCAGATGCTACAAAGGAATATGTGACAGGGTCCACCAACTGTGTATACAGAAAAAAGAGGGAATGTAAAGGGTAAATGAGATTTTTGTCCTGAGTTAACTAGGGTGGAAATTTGTGTTATTAACAGAATGAAGAAAATAGGACATGGTAAAGTTTTTAGAATAAAAGAGAAAGAGTTTGATTTTGATCATATTGAGGTAACTGATGAATAATCAGGTAAAAGTCACTATTAAGCATTTTGGAAATGATGGAATAAAGAACTTCAGAGGGAGACTAGGCTGGAAGAAGTGTAAATCTGACAATCTAGGAAGAAAATTTGCCAATTTGGTGAATACCATGGATTTAGGAAATAGGAGGATAACAGGATGAGGGGATGGGGGAGAAAGAGAAATGAAATAACAAGAGTTAGGATGAGGACCTAAAAAGGCATGTTTCACTTGATCATGACAAAAAGTTAATTTACCCACTATATCAGTCAGAATTTTCCAGAGAATAGAACTAATAGGATATGTGCATCTATATAAAAAGACATTTATTATAAGAATCTGGCTAGTCCACAATCTGCAGAGTAGGCCAGCTGGCTGGAGACTCAGGAGAGCCAATGTTCCAGTCTGAGTCTGAGGGTTGCTTGCTGTGTAGAATCAGGAAGGGGAGATGTTGCAGATGATGTCTGAAGGAAGTCTGCTGGAGAATTCTCTATTGCTTGAGGGCCTCTGGTCTTTTTTCTTCTATTCAGTCTTTCAGCTGAATAGATAAGGCTCACTCACATTATGGAGAACAATTTGCTTTGCTTATTTCTACCAATTTACATATTAATCTCATCAAAAACACTGTCACAGAAACACCCAGAATAGTGTTTGACCAAATACCTTGGCATCCCATGGCCCAGCCAAGTTAACACAGAAAATTAACAACCACAAGTAAATACTTCATCAACTTGGCACCCACACCATTTCCTTATTCTCTAAATAAAGATGATAACTAAGTCATATTTATGCCCGACATAATACAGCTCTCTTGCATACAACCTAAGACACTTTCCCAGAAGGTGCAAAATCTTTGAGTGAGGTTACTCTTCTCTTTGATATCCTGTAACTCCGATGCGATGATGCAAAGTCAATATAGCTTATGTTTTATATAAACATATATGCACAACAATAACCAAATAAGGAGGAAATACTCATGATAGTTACAGTGCTCATTTCTGTAACTGGTATTGTGAGCATGGCTATTATTTATAGCTACTTTCTTTCACTACCCATTCTGTATTGCCTTTGCCATTGGCCACCACCTCAGCTGGTCATACTACTTAACCTGATGAGGTGACTCAAACCTTTCTTAGTATCTTTTGAATTGTGTTGTAGTTTTCTAATGACAGTAATTGCGGAGCATGATAATAATAAGAGAAACCCTATCTATCTCCTGTATTACAAACAACTTCTTCATATCCTCCTATTCTGGACTAGCAATTTAATTTCTCCTGGTAATTTTTTGATCACCGGTTGCTTTTAATTAAATGGCATGAATGGAAAAGAAGAAAAACAAAAATAATATGTATTAATTTTTAAAACCACTTAAGAGAGTTTTTGAAAATTTAGAATAAAAACTGCCAACTCTCTACTCTTTCAGATAGCAATAGAACTATAAATCATGTAGAACATAGCAGAAGGTAGATAACATTTCTTGTTACTTTTTTTCTTGTTACTTGTCAAAGAAGAGCAAAAAAAGGAAGGGACATGAGAATTAGTCTAAAATCATAAATGTATACTGCATACCTCCTGTCACGACCACCATTGCCCTGCAGAAACTTGAACAATCTGGAAAATGTTTTCAGCAAAGAATTCTTTTCACTATTCCCTTTCCCACACCACGTTCTGTTTCAATTTTGAAACTCATTTGAGTCAGAGCTGGAAACGACTGTAATTAATTTGCATATCTTATAAAAGACAACATGAGAAAATTAAAAATGGTCCCACAAAAAAGAATATTTAAATCATCTCTTCCTGGAGGCTTGTAGTGAATTTTGGAGCACAATTGGGAACAATTCAGACACAGTATCAGTTGCAAGAATGTACGTGATTCCCTAACTCTTCCCTCAGCTGCTTTTCATTGAATGTTTTAGAGGAAGTGTCTTCCGAAGTGACATCTTTAAGGAACTCGTAAAGGCTGCTAAAGTATGAAAATTTCAACAAATGCCCAAGCTAGATTTCAAGGAACTGGGCTCTAAGTAGTCCTAAAGCAAGTTGTGTTTATTGACAGTTGTGTTCACATGAAAAAATCAGTTATTTATGTTAGGCATACTTATTTAAATCATCTCTAGTGACAAGAAGAAACTTTTGATTTTCCTATTCCTAATCTTTCTTACTTTTGAAAACCAATAAAACTTCCTTCACAAAAATTTTAACTAGTTAGTAGGTAAAAATAGTCCACAAAATAAGTAAAATTGTCATAATAATTGTGATCCAATACTTCATAAATGTATTTAATGTTGTTTAATATACTGTTTAAGGTATATTAACATTGCTTTCATACATATTTGCTCATCATTTGGATGAACAAAAGTATGTGAAAGTGAAAAAAAACTACTAAAATGGGGTAATCTTGAAAATGTTGTATTGCTACAGGCCCACTAGATTATGTAATATACTCTGTTTGATATTCATGTATATTACTTAATTTAGCTTCTGGGAAAATTATTTGATTATGACGATGTTGATTATAACTATTTATGTAGTTACTACTATATGTGAGACTCTGTTTCAAATACTTTAAGTTTACTGACCCATTTAATCATCTTAGGATCTGTATTTTGCTACCAGATTTTATAGATATGAACCTTGTACACCTTCTTTGGCCTCAGTGACTATATTCTGCTTATACAGATATTTAAGGGTAGAAAAAGGGAGACATCTGACCAACACAAAAAATTGGTAAAAGCCTAAAAGTGCTTTGCCTAATAAAGAAAATGTTGAAAAGTCCTATGTAAAGTTTGCATTTGTCCTCTCAAAGCAGATACATTTTGGTGAATCTATCCACAAATGTCCAGCACTGAAACAGATATAACAGATATAACACCTTCTTAGTAACAGATGTTACTAAGAATATAAAAAAAAACCATTGTTACTCTCTACTTAACTAAGTGGTTGCTCAATGCTCTCATTTCTGATTTCTTCTATCAAAAGGGATATAGAAAACATTGGAAGAAGCTGCCTACATGTGTCCTATCTGTCATTTCTGGGTGGGCAACTTTAACCCATTTTCTTCTGCACCATGTGCAAACCTTAAGTTGCTGTCATGTCTTTCAGAAACAAATTCAGGACATTGTTTTTCTTACCAAATACACATCTCCGAGAAGAACAATGATGAATGCAGTTATAGACAATGAAAGCTGACAGGGGACTTATAAGTAGCAACTAAACACTAATGTGTTAGAAGAGTTTTTGCAGGAAGTAAATGCAAAGATTTCAGCTATTGTGTCATCACTTTTACTTTCTGAAGATACACTTAGTACTGAATCAGGGTCTGGTACATAGATTTTTAGAGAAGTAGATTAACTCAGGATCAAAGCTCTAAGAAATGAAAGTTCAAGTCCAATTCAAACTTAAATTATTTATACATTAACTAATTAAGAATGTGACTTAAATGTAAAATAGAAAGATAGTTCACTCACACTGCCTTTAAAAAAAATAAAATTAGGTTTCTGAGTAGAATTATACTTTCTTCTCCTATGCTTTGGAAGGAGCAATATAGCAAATGAGTATGATAAATCACAAGTTTCTTAAATGTATTCACTTTGCTGCTATTATATTACATTTTGATACGAATTTATTTCATCTGGTCTATATAATTTAAAAGTATTGTCTCATAGGACTCTTAAATATTAATTCCTAAGAGCTCAACATCTTGCTATGCTCCTTCCACATAACCACAAACACGTTGTTAAAAAAAAAATGCACCTGATGCTACAAGATAGACTGTCCTGGAACAATTTCATATTGCACTAGACTGCAAACAAATGAGGTCTTGTACCAAGGTACATTGGTCATTTCTGGATATTAATGACATTGGAAGGAAAGTGTTTATTGAGAAGGCAGGCCCATTGAATTCTCAAGGCTGGTTATACCGCTTGCTTCAGTGTTAATGGCATTTTTGTGTTCATAGTGTTGGAGAAACAGACTTCTGTTCACTTGTTGCTTGCAGTATGGGATACCGTACACTAATACATTTTTAAATGCTTTTTATTATGTCTACTTTGTTGTAATTCTTTAAATGGACACTCTTTTTTACCTAGAGCATAGAGTTACTTTCTGACAAAAGTGAACACAGTTTACATGTAAAAACTCTATGTTGATAAATTTAACACTAAAACAAGAACCACTAAAATAGAGCAGATTTTGCTCTCTGATTGCAGTGATTTTTGTTTGCCTTACAAAAGAAAAGCAACAGGGATGAACAGTAATGTTTAATTTTGTAGACTGCCAGAGCAATCATATATTTTTATTGTTTATAGCCTAGAAAAATTCATGTGCACAGAAAGTGACTCTGATGTTAAATTATATTTTGCTTCTGTCTTTACTTAGATTTGAAATATCTAAGTAACATATCTTTAGATAGCTTTAGCCCCACTGGTGTTCAAAAGAAAGAAGTGTTTAATAAATATGTAAGCAGCACACAAGCCCAGGTAGTAACTTCGAATAGTCATGTTATATTTCTTAGAAATGAAGTGGATGAAATGAGAAGTATTAGAGCCTTCCCAATGGAAACAACTTTGCTAGTTTATTACTTGTTGAGTTTATATTTGTAAGAGTCTGACTTGACTAATTCAGACATATTGTCTTATTTCAAAAATGTTAAATTTGTTTTTATTTTCAGTTCCTGTCTTATCAGCATTGTCTCAATAAAAATACTGAATTTCTATTAAATGAAAAACAATTCCTAATATAATAGTACTTTCAAAGCAATGAATTCTTTAAAAAATTTTATTGTTGTATTACAGTTGTCCCATTTTTCCCTCATTGCTCTCCCCTGCCCCACCCACCCCATCCCCTCTTTCACAATCAGTCCCACATGTTGTCCGTGTCCATGGGCCATTTATACTAGTTCCTGGACTAAACTCTTCCCAATTAATTCTTGAGGGTGATAAGATGTATTTTCTACTGTAACCAAGTCCCAGTAAGAGCAGTATTATTTCTTTTTTTTCTTATACCCTATATTTTCAATATAAATTTTGAAATAATGTTTAGATATTATATGGTAGGTATATCTAAATTTCACATTAAAAATGTCAGAATATTAAAAAACCCATCAATACTAATATAACACAGTAAGAGTTGGAATTATACATGTTTCCATATTGTATTATTTTTTTATCTGGGAATATTCAAATTTTGTTGTCTTATTTAGACAACTGTTATAACTTCCACAATTGTACCAGGATTAGATTTTAATCCTAGAAGTCAAGATGGTATGAGTTCTTTTAGAATTTGCAAAGAAGTTAAACCAATTGTTAACAAATGTTGTTTAGGATAAAATTATTTTGCTATAAAACATCTTTAATATTAATTGTATAAAATATGGAACACTGCACATGAGAAAATATTATTTTATTTTACAAAGAATTGATCAAATGGACAGTATGCTAATAGAGTTTACTAAAATAGTGATCCTTGAACACTGTTTTCTGGTGATTTGGGGTTATACTCTTCATTGACAGTGATATGTTTTCATGGATAAGTAAAAACATATTTTAGATCTGAAATCAATGTTAATGGAATAGCAATGGAAAATTTCTTATCTTATGACTTATATAATTATGCTTTAGATGAAGCCATGTTTTCAAAAAAATATTTTTAACCTTTCTGAACACAATATCTACAGACATACTCTGGCATAATAAAATTTTAGGTTAATATGTTCATCAATAATTTTGGTAAAAATTACAAATCTATTAACTTGATGTAAAATTATTGAAAAGTTCTATAAAGTAAATATTATTAAAGAGCTAGAATGACCTTTGAGACATGAACAAGTAATTCTTTTTCTATAATAGTAGCTATTCTACTTGGTTTTAAAAATTCTTTCTAAATTCTTATAATCAATTTGTACAAATATATATATATAATAGATACTAAACAATACAATGTAGTAAGTTATTACTTAGAGAGTGGTGTCCAATTTGTAAAATATTTAGCCACCACTTTCACAGTCAACATTTTACCATCTTATATTACCTACCAGATTGAAAGTGAAGAGAAAAAACACATGCAAACTGCTTAGCTTTGTTGATATTCAGTGTTTTTAAGCAAATGTTTTATTTGGAACTATAGAAATACAGATTTAAGGAATATCTTTAGGTTTTAATTATCTCATACTTTTGTGGATTTTGGAGGTAATTTAACAAATTATTTGTAGTTTTTTTCTTGTATATGTGTGAATATATAACCCAAATCATTGCCCCACAAATAAAGCTGAAATAGGAAAAATTATAAAACAGGTAAATACAGATAACTCCTGTATAACATGGCACCTCTGTAACATGGTTTTGTTTTAATATGGTTCCATAACTGGGAAAAACCATCATATAATATGGCATCTTAGAACATGGTTTCACTTTAACATGGTTTGAGAATTAGAGAAATCTTCAAACAACATGGAGTGTAATAAGAACTTTTAAGAGCAAAAGATATTTCATTTAAAATTAATGAAAGTTATAAGGATCTCTCAGCTAAAAGCAACAATCTAAAATAACAGATTGTTTGCAAAAAGTTTAGGATAAAAGTCAAGATAATATTGAGGAAAGTTCAGAGGATGAATATATCTTGTCAGAAAATGTCCTCAGTTAATGGTGCTTAGTAGTGATGATAAAGAAAACATTAATACATATTAATATGTTATAGCTTTGGTGAAAATTGCTTTAATAAAGATATTTGTCTTAATTATAACAACATAATAGTATTTTAAAAAGTTTTGAAACCTAATCCCCTTTTGTACTAGTTCTTTGTTTCATATAACATGGATTCACATAATATGTCATTTTTTGGGAACTTAACAACCATGTTATATGGGGGTTACCTGTACTGTTCTCAAAATTAACTCATTAAATCTGATCAGAAACTGTAGTGAAAGAAAGAGGCAATCATTCTTCTACATGGTTATAATAGTAAGAAAAAAGAACCAAGGGGATGTAGTACATTATCGGATTTAAACCATGTTTTAAGAGAGCAAGGTTTTTGAATCTGGTTTCCTATCAGGTTAGCCTTTAGTAACATTCTTGGCTCAACTGTGACAGCTCTGATCTTTGAGTTGGAATTGTTTGGGAGAACATGTAAGAACCTTAGGAGAGTGGTTCTACAGAATCCCATGTTGTCTACAGTGAGTCATTACTGTTTTATTATTTTCACTCTTTGTTATGACTTTGTTTTGACTTGATCATTGACAATAACTTATTCTCTGAAATGAATTATTCTAGTTTATGATTAAAAATGCACATATTATATTTTTATGTAAATTTTCCAAAGGTATCTATGAAAGAAGAATCATGAACTACTTTAATTTTGCTATTTTTTGCACCTGAATTATTTGACCTAGTCACACAAGAAAGTATGTTTTCAGAAGGAAGTTTGGCTTATGCTTTTTACCTTTTAATAAAAATTTCAGTGTGACATTTTGCTCTGAAAAGACAATGAAGTAACAATTTAAAATTGATCAGCATATACAAAACTACCTCCAATTTATTTTGGGCAAAATGAAAGAGTACAGTCTCTTACTTCAAAATCATGGCGTATGAAAATTTTAGACTTGATATAAAAGAGGCAAATGTTTTTAGACTCTAACTTTTCTAATCTGGCCGTACCAAAATATATTCTTCTTTTCTGTTGATTAAAAGTTGGTGTGAATAATAAGGCATTGTAGTTAAATTATTCATTAATTATAATTATTTTTTTTCCATTCTAGGGAATTCTATTATGTATTAAAAGAACTAACTATCAAGAAAGAATTTTAGCCATGGCTGGTTGGCTGCATGGATTGAGCATCAGTCTGCAAATTGAAACGTTGTAGGTTTGATTTCCTGTTAGGTCACATGCCTGGGCTGTGGGCCAGGTACCCAGTTCGGGGAGTGTGAAGTCAATGGATGGATGTTTCTCTTGCACATAGATGTTTCTCTCCGTCTTTCTCCCTCCTTTCCTTTCTCCCTAAAAATAAATAATTAAATCTTTTTTAAAATTTAGGTAAAATGAAGCTGAAAATAATTAAAGTCACATCTGGGCATAGCTCTGTATTACTGTTGAAGGGACAGAGCTCTAGTAAGATATATTTATTGTAGTTAATTACTTAATATATGTATTTGTTATTCACATTTATTTACATGAATGGAAACATAATCTCTCTCCCAAAACCCTCTTCTTCATAAAAAAAATATTATAATACCATTATTCAACTTCTGTAAAACAGAATTTTGCTACATAGTGGTTTGTTTCAGTTACATGTCTAAGTTATAAATCTCTGAAATATTTATGTTGCTCAATGAATAGATCAAAGAAAGGTTTACTAAAACATCTTCCATTAATTTTTAACCTAAGTTATTTCGTATTTTTATTTTGGATGATCTCCACTTACAAATTTACTTATTTATATATAAATTTTGTTTTATAAAACAATTTGATCATGGCATTTAACTTAATTCACAGTTCAACAAAGCTCATTCTATAATATGTGAAGGCAAAAGCACATTGACATAACAATTACAATTTTTGCAGAAGATTTTAAGTATCTATCCTTAAAAGAAATCCTACACCTTTTTGGTATACAAAACAAGAGCTAGTAAGAAATTCCACTGGATCTTCAAATTAACAAAACTTACTATACTTATGACTGTTATGTAGAATTTTAACAATTCAGTGCAACATTTAGAAGAGAGGTGGCAAATCATCAAATCAATCTCACTTTTCATCTCATCATACTAAGAAAGAATTATAAACACATATAGCTATAAAACAATCGGAAAAAAGATGTATATACACATATACATCTTTCTTTCTTATGCATTCACAGATCTACCCAGTTTTAAATGACTCAAAGGAAAAAAAAGTAAAGAAAAGCAAAGCCTCATGGTAATTTTAGTTTGCTGATCATAGTTTTAACTACAGAGTGTTGGAAGGGTGTAGGGCCTGGGAGTGGATAGCATCTTGTGGTTTCCTTTACCACAGCCAGCTTGGGGGCCAGGGGTGGGGGAGGGCAGGACTGCACATAGACCCTGGAAGCTAGCCAGTCCTGTCCATTAATTAACTTAAATGACCACGTTTCAGAATTTGTGAGTTACAAAATACTTCAAGCTTCTGAAAAAATGAAGACTTCAAACTAAAATCTGCAGTTTTCTAATCAGCTCTTTAAGTACTCTCATTTATAGACATTTCAACCCTATTTATGAAAGTGGGGAGGGGTTCTAAAAATTGAAAGTAGCTTGGTGTTGGTGAAACTACAATGCATAGTAATAGACCAGAGAATACACAGTTTAAAATGATTAAAAAGGGAAATGAAAGAATTCAACCTCTGGCCTTATCCAGATTGATTGGATATTATTTTATAAGAAAGGGAATGAGTTTGCAGATGACTTTAAAACACACTGGATTATAGAGTATCTGGTAAAATTCTTTCATAGGTAAATGAAGTAAAGTGGTTATGGTGATTGATATTTCTGTTCGTCATTGCAGAAAGTTCTCCGAGTTGAAAACCAAATCATGTGGCAGCAGAAGGTGATAGTCATGCCTTACAACAACAGAATTCCACTGGTACTGGTGTTTAAAGATGTAGTATGAAATTAATACCTCCAATGGAATGAATTGCACAGTATTAATTATCTTCATATGCATTAGTGGCTATGAATGCAAGTGATTTCTACAGACAGGCTGATTGGAATATGAAACAACAACTCAAGAAGTCTAAAACTGTTAGGTTGATATGAGTTGTAAAACTTGATATAAGTTAAATTGTCAGAGCCACTTGGCTACTTTTCCCACTATAAAATTCATCAAAACAAAATCATTTCAAGACCGAGTTACTATATGGGTCTATTCTAATGGTTATTATTTTGTTTAATTGGCTTATTGTAAATAAAAGCTCACCAAATAGTTATTTTTAAAAGTGTCTTAGCTTTTTTACACTTACATAATTCTATAACGGAGGTTCTTTGTAAATAGGTGTCTCTCTAAAGGGCCATTTTTTAGCCTATTGATCAATAACAATGGGGAGAAAAAGCTTCTGTTTCTTCTATGTTTAGATGAAAAAATTTAAATACCAATGTGAAATGGAAAAATACTTGATTAATGTGCATATTATATCTTCATTAAGAAATTAATCTCAGGGCAAAATAAAGGAAATGGGCAAGTATTTCAGAACCTTGAGTGTACTATTCAGCTAACAATGGTGGGAGTGAAAACTTGGTGGCTAGAGTGAGAAAGACAAAGAAGGTGAGGATTTCTTATGTACAACAATATCATAGTTTTTATTTATTTGTGTATATATGTATGTATTTATTTTGTTGAGAGAGAGAGAGGATATCATAGTTTTTAAACATGGAGTTTATTTTCTGTTTATTTCTTAAATTTTTATTAAATATTTACTATGTACTGAGATTCATATGCAACATAATCCAAAGATGATTTAGATAGATGTTATGACTTTGAAGAACTTTTTCTCTTGAGGGGGAAATACACAATTATATGCAATTAAATAAAATAGTAACAGTTGATTAAAAAAAAAAAAAAAAGGAGTAGTTGAAGGAGGTGAGTGCATTTCAGAGAATGAAGTACATTATAATCTCCAGAAGGGAAGGGGCAGGGTAAGGTGAGGAGCAATGAGAGATGAGTTTGGCTAGAAGTGAGTCTGAAAAGTTATAAAGGTTGTATTGCTAAGAGTGACATTCTTCATTTATAGGGAGATTCAATGGGCCCTATAGGCAATTGGAAGACATCAGAGAGTTTTAACTTTAAGTGACATGATCAGAATTTTGTTTTAGGACAAACACTCTTGTAGCAGGGTGGATGGTGGGTGGAGGTTGGTAGCAGGGAATTCTGTTAAGAGGTAATGAAAGATAAGAAGGGCTTTTACCAGGCCAGATGGAGAGGCATTGGAAAGAAATAAAAACTTAAGAGTGAAAATTATGGAAATAGACACAAAGATTTAAGTATTTCTTATAGGGTAGGCTTGAGAGTAGAGATAAAAGGAGGTCCCAATGTTTTAGCCAGGGAATTGGATGGGTAACGGTGACTAACTTCTTGTGTGTATAACAGGCAATCTCTCTTCAAATATGTTTACCCACCTTTATTTTCTCCAGCCAGGATTATATTTCAAAAATATCCTGGAGAAGTATGTGTTCTTAGGGAAGTTTACTCAGATATATGTTTGGAAGACAGTTGTCAAAATTTAAAAAATATATAGGCAAGTTACTGCAATTACGCTGTAGTTCCTTAACTTTCTTTCTCCCTTGCCCTTTCACTTTCTTATTTTCTCTCACTGTGAGCCACTGTATAACTACCAATACATAGTGGCACTATGCCTTTTGGGTCAGGAGAAAATACATTTTCCTTGTGAAGGTTTTAGATGCCTTATGCATCCTTTAGAAGCTTTGGGGAGAACAGAGCTCTGTAAACTTTATATTATTCCATTACAAATTATGAGTCAACAGGGCAGAATGTATTCTACAATTTATGGCTTCCTGTGAACATTAGAACAAATCTCCCAGCTCAGGGTTTGGTTGTGGAGTGTGGGAATTTTCCATGCCTCTTAGCATTGAAGTTGATGACATTTAGTCCAAGTTATCAGTTCAAAATGAATGGGGGCCATTTGCTATTCATTTTATGAAGTGTGGACAGTGGTTTGATAAATGAACTAGGCTTTGGATAATTTGAGTAAAATCCTTTTCTAGTAACACCTTGTACACTACAGAGACTAAAGAGAATGGCATTTTAGATAATGGAAAACGTGCTTGTGAAGCCTATTGATGGAAAATTCAGATATGTTCTGGATCTAAATTATTATGATTTGGTTTAGGAAGGCAAGGAGGAATCTGTAAATCATGTAGATCTAGGAAAGAGAAAAGGAAAGGAAATAAAAGCCAGGATGAATTTTATACGCTACATAGCAATTGGTTTACTGATCACAGATTTTTATATAAAAGCAAGATGTTCCAGCCAACATTATGAATATAATGTTAACTTTATGGAAAAGAATTAGAAAGAGTACACATATACATAACCCTAAAATCACTAAATATTAAAAAGGGAAATATAAAAGAAAGCTAGAATAAGACTTACTGCTTTTTGCACAGGAAATATTTAAACATGAAAAGAAAATATATCCAAAGAATCTTGATTTCAGGAAACACCTATAGAATGAATGTGTTTAGAGATCCTCATTAGAGTTTAATTTGCATAGATGTTATGGGCAATTCTGGACTCTAAGTGGGTCTCTAGAATTTTACTTGCAGAAATAAAGTGAAATATGAATAGTCTTTCCTTGAGTCTCTTAAATTGTGAATTTTAGTCTATATGTAGAAGCACAATGGGCTTCACTCAGACCCACTCTGGGAAAGATCAAAGTGGAGTATGAGATTTTATGCATGGTCAAGGGAAAGAAGGACCTGAACACCCACTTGGGGAATGAAAAGAGTTCCTGCTTCCCCAATGTGGCCATAAAGGGCTTGGCCAGATTCAGCTTGCTGGCAGACTGTGTCATGGATTAGGTGGATTCAGTGGAACCACAACACTGAGCAGCCCTTTAGGGCAGAATATCCTGCCTGAAACATGATTAAGTTATAACATAGTAATAGAACACTAACAGGAATTCATTAGATATGTTGTATATCTTGATCAAAGAAGACCTCAAAAGTGGTCTCATGTATGAACTAAAAGCTGCAAAAATGACCAAAACTTATTCACATGTGTGCTTGCTTTAACTCTAATATCTCAAAACAAATCAGATAACTTATTTTATTTAGTTAATAAGAAGCAAACACTTGAAGGTTAAATAAAACAAAACTATATATACATCTACATTAAAAATATTTTGTAGCATATTTACTTAATATTGCTATATAATGAGAATCTTTTTAATATAAATATTGTATCACAAAAGAAATTGAAGTTGCATAATTTGCAATATTTGGATAATTTTAAATGAACTATTCCAAGAATCACTAGTTATTTGTATGTTCAAAAATAGGAAGAATTGAAGCCCTGGCTGGTAGCACAATGGATAAGGCACCAGCATGAGCATGCTTACCTAAAGGTCACTGGTTTGATTCCCAGCCAAGACACATAACCAGGTTGCAAGCCAGGTCTCCATCCAGGCCTGTAGCTGGAGGCAGGTGAAAGGCAACCATGCGTTGATATCTTTCTCCCTTTCCCTCTCTCTAAGAATAATAAACAAAATCTTTAAAAAATAGGAAGAATTGATATTCATCATTTCTTTTTGAAATACTCAGCTTTTATATATATGTACTAGTTTTATTTAGACATGGTTTGAAAACTACATGACTCATTTACAAATATTGTCTCTTTCAATTATTGCTCATGGTGAATGGGACCATGAAGGATAAATTTTAAATATATGACACATATTTAATAAAACTGTATATTAATTTTTCAATTAAAAATGAAACTATAGATTAATGATCATCAAATTGACAATACACATCAAACCAATGCCATTGTTAAGTGGTAAATACTGCATCAATGTGTAGAGTGAAAGTCATAAGGTGATCATTATTGTAACTTCTGGGTGTCCTTGTATGCATTTCTTTTTTCTTTTTTTTAAGATTTTATTTATTATTTTCAGAGAGAGGGCAGGGAGGGAGGGAGGAAGGGAGATAAACATCAATGTATGGTTGCCTTTCAACTGCCTCCACCTATGGACCTGGCTGGAGACCTGGCTGGGAATTGAACTGGGGACCTTTGATTTTGCAGGCTGATGCCAATCCACTGAGCCACACCAGCCAGGGCTTGTATGCATTTCTTAAAAGTAGAGAATTGCATAACAATCTAGTCCTTCATACATTTATTCAATATTTCCACATATTAACTTCATATGTAAAATTAACTACAAAGCAGTAATACTGCTTTTTGTGTGAATGTGTTTGTGTGTGTGTGTGTGTGTGTGTGTGTGTGTTTGAGCCCTGAGGAGCACAGTTTTGGAATCATTGCCTGTAGTGGTTGTAGAGAGCAAGGCAAAACTGTTCAGTATTCATTCTGTTAAAGAAGGACACAAGGGTGATACAAAACAAGAATGAGATAGGTCCTTTGGGAATAGACACTAGAAGTCGCTACTATTGACTGAAGGCACATGGGTTGATTCTGCCTTTTTTAAGGGTTGTTCCTGAAAATCACACTGGAGACAAAAGCGTGGGCCATAAACGGGGTGGGGTGATTCTTGAGGATTTTGCTCTAAGTACAGCCTTTGGGGATTTAAGATAGAGTTGTGAAAGGTCTCTGCTCCTTTTTCTTGAACTAGGACAGCACTCTTAGGAGAGGTCCCCTTAACATTTAGGTGGTATGATGACATCAGGACAGGAATCAGTGGAGATGATAATGATGATAATGAGGAGGATTTTATTACTCTTCACTGAGGTAAAAAAAATTAAAATTTCACATTAGATCTGGTGTGGGTAAAAGCTGAGGTAACTCTGAGTAGGAATATAATTTTTAAAGTGTATTTTATTGATTATGCTATTACAGTTGTTTCAATATTTTGCCCTTTGCTTCACTCCAACTCAGTGTCCTCTTCCCTCCAGCAATACTTCTTCCTTAGCTCTTGTCCATGGGTTGTGCCTGTAAGTTCTTTGGCTTCTCCATTTCCTATGCTATTCTTAAAATCCCCTAGTCTATTTTGTTCCTACCAATTATGCTTCCTAATCCTTCCACCACTTCCCCACTTTTCCTCCTTACCCCTCCCAGCTGATAACCCTCCAAATTACCTCCATATCTGATTCTGTTCCTATTCTGGTTATTTTCTTAGTTTGTTTTTGTTTTTATTTTTTAGATTCAGCTGTTGATTATTGTGAGTTTGTTTTATTTTAATGTTCATGGATTGGATCTTCTTTTTCTTAAATGGGTCCTTTTAACATTTCATATAAAAAGGGCTTGGTAATGAACCCCTTTAGCTTTACTTTGTTTGGGAAGTACTTTATCTGCCCTTCTATTCTAAATGATAGCCTTGCTGAATAGAGTAATCTTGGTTGTAGGTCTTTGCTTTTTATCACTTTGAATACTTCTTGCCAGTTCCTTCTTGCCTGCAATTTCTTTTGAAAAATATTTTTTTATGGTAACTCCTTTGTAGGTAACTTGCTGCTTTTCTCTTACTGCTTTAAAAATTCTCTCTTTATTTTTAACCCTTGGTCTTTTGTCTTGATGTGGTCCTCTTTGGGTCTAGCTTGTTTGGGACTCTCTGTACTTCCTGGACTTGAATGTCTACTTCTGTCATAAACTTAGGGATGGTTTCTTTCATTATTTTTCAAGTAAGCTTTCAATTTATTGCTTTTCCCTTCTCCTTCTGGCATCCCTATGATTTGGATGTTGGCACATTTAGAGGTGTCCGAGAGGTTCCTAAGCCTATCCTCATTTTAAAAAATTCATGTTTCTTCTTTTTGTTCTGGTTAACTGTTTATCTCTTCTTTATGTTTCAAATCATTTGTTTGAATGCTGGCTTCCTTCCCTTCTCTGTTGGTTTCCTCTGGGGGGTTATTCATTATTTTACTTAGTGTAGCCATTTCTTTCTTTCTTTCTTTTTTTCTTTTTTCTGTACTCAAGACTTTCTCCGAGCCTCCTGATGACCAGTGTTTTGAACTCTGTATCTGATAGGTTGGTTATCTTCATATTGCTTAGTTCTTTTTCTGGGGTTTTATTCTGTTCTTTCAACTGGGCCAAATTTCTTTGCCTCCTTGATTTAACAGCTTCCATGTGTTCATTTCTGTATATTAGTTAGAGCTTCTTTTACCCCCTTTATAGCATGCATGGACCATGTAGAAAAGACATTGGTAAATTGTACTGGGAGGAACAGTAAGTAATTGCCAGGGATAGAGCAACCTACTTCACTGCTTTGTGGCTGTATGGGGAGGTCTTGGAGAGGGAAAATGATGCCACCTGGTCTCTGGTGGGTTGCTTATCACTAACCTTGTTTCCCGTAGCTTCACTCCCTTCCCATGTGCAACTGGTGCTCTTTCAGCTGCTGCTGGAGTGGTGAATCTCAGAGTGGGTGGGTTTGCATACATTCCAAGACTGCTGGCCCTTTAAGCGGTGAAAATTGTGCAGTTTCTTCTGCTGCCCTAACTCCTACTGGTTTTTACAGCCAGAGGCAATGGGGGTCTGTCTTCCTGGTGCAGGAACCCTGGCTATGTGGTCTAGTTAGGGGCTGGAATCACTGGCTCTTTATGTATCCCTCCTGCGTGTTCTGTGGCTGCTTCGCTACCTCTCCACACCACATCACCTCTCCACCTATCTTGGCAACTTTGCCCCTCCTGCCTGTCTGGATGAATGTGTTTTCTTTAAATCCTTGGTTGTCTGACTTCCATACGGCTTGATTCTCTGATGGTTTTGGGTGTTATTAGTTTTGAAATCCGGTTGTAATTCTTTCTACGGTTGCACAAAGAGGCAAAGCATGTCAACCTATACCTTCATTTTGACCGGAAGTTCAGCATCTAATTTTTTTATAGCAATATCTCTGCCCTTAGATTCCTGCTAAAGTGGATCAGCCTGAGGAAACAAGTTAATATTTATAAACAAATAATAAATTAAATAACAGGATACAGGTGACTCAATTTAAGTTCAAGCTAAGCACAACCATTGGTTTAGAGGTGAAATTAGTCTTTACATTTCAGTCATTCTGTTACTGGCTCTTGAAGCCTGGGAAGACCACCTAGGCAAAAGTCCTGCTGGTTCATGAGAATGACAGCTAATTGAACAAGCATTCTAGGCACTCCCACTTTCTCCCCTTCATTCTGTGGCTCTCAGCTCCAATATTCACTTTCTCATCAAACTTAGCTCTAAAGGCTTCATTTCTGGTTTCTGATGTTATTGTTTAAATAACCTTTTGAACTCT
Source organism: Noctilio leporinus (assembly GCA_004026585.1). Classification (NCBI taxonomy): domain Eukaryota; kingdom Metazoa; phylum Chordata; class Mammalia; order Chiroptera; family Noctilionidae; genus Noctilio; species Noctilio leporinus. The sequence goes on along the minus strand of PVIW01000382.1, from coordinate 83,816 downwards.
TCTTCTAGCTTTGTAGTTTTACCTTACCTTTTCCATATGGCTTTGGCTGTCTCCCCTTTTCTGATTTGGTGTGGAGCACAGCTTCTCAGAAACTAACCCTGGTCCTGGCCACCTAGTGAGCATCCAGATGGTTCGTCTTCAGCTCTAGTTGGCAAGGACTTGGAAAAATCATAAAATATTTTATTCAGCATGGTCTAAAGGCATCTCAATAGTGGAAACTAAACACAAATGGAAAACTTATCCATTTGTGAGAATCCTTGAAAAAGGGTTAAACAATATATGTGATCAATTTGAAAATCTGAGAATTTACCATAGAGACTGTGCTCATTGTATCACATAATTGCTGTATACTGAAACAAGCTCTACACAGACTGTGTTTAATTGTTAACCAAAAAATAGTATTGTTCTATAGGGTTGGGTTTTAACCCTAGGAATGTGATACATTTTTAGATGTTTTGGTTAAGAAAAAATATAGAAGGAAATGAAATTAATAGCTTCATCTAAAATGTTTAGAAAGATAATTTCCTCTGGTAGTGACAGGAGAAATTCTACTTATTGTGGCTGTTTAAACTCAAAGGTTAGATGACTGATAACAGGGCATTGTGTGGAGACTTTTGCAGTTCAGGTTCATGCTATCAGACTCTCTAAATTACACCAATATACAGCTGATAAGGAGTCTTAATGGACCTTTCATATCTGAATGATAACTAGGACATATGCCATGTATGGTTATGAGATAGTTACCTATAAGTCTTTGTTCTGATAACTTAACTTCCTGTCAAGTGATGTACTGCAGAAACTGCTTCTAGCTTCTCATCTCTTTTTACTATGAGATTTTCCTTGAGGAATGTCATGCTTTAAAAATTCACAATTTTAAATGCTTTTGGGGTATTTTAATGGAGGTTATATATTACTATATTGATTACCTTTATAGATTTTATATATACACATTTACATATATGTAATAACATAGATTTTATACATATATACATATGTGTATATACTCATACACACACACATACGCACCTGATAAATAGATTTATCCAGCACTGGGGATCTTTAGAAATGTTATGATAGGAGCTGTAGGTACTCACATATTAACCAAGTATTCCTTTGGAAAAAGTAACTAATCTATTTTGAATGCAGTTTGTAGTGGTGTTTTTCAAATGTGTGCCTAAGTGCTTCTGGTTATAAGGCATACATTCTATAAAAACTACTACTGGATTAATTATAGTTTTGTTATCATTTTTCTTCTAATCAATAGATAATGTACTATAAAGGTCTATTATCTTGTGCATAGGTTTTTGAATTATTTTGCTATTAAAAATGGGCCCTGGTAGTTGAAATACTTGGGAACAATTGCTGTACTATTCAGAAATCCAAAAGAAACCAGTCTTTAGTGTTGGAAAAATTTATGAGCTATTTTCATATAATAGATTGAGGAGTCTGCTATTTTCTGTTATGAAATGTCTATAAAGAAAACATTTAGTTTCATAATGGTATGTATATCCCATGGCCTCTAAAGTCAAGATGAAATAATTCATACACCCTCCAAAAGTCTTACAAAGTAAATGTACATATAAAGGGGAAATTAAAATTAAAATTTTAGCCTCTATTGAATTACTTTAGAAATAAATGTTGGCTAAGAAACTGCTGCATTATAAGAAGCTGCTGGTCTGCACATCCAAAGCAAAAATTATTATATTAAAATTACAGTTTCTAAAACATTTGTTTCTCATCTGGCATTAAATAAAGTTTAATTGCAAGTTGTTTTATGTCATTTTTCCCTTGGGGATTTGTTTTCAAAAAGATACACAGGAGGCTCATATGCACACACATCTCATTATTTCTCAGTAGGATTCATGTGTGTGCCACCTACTCATGATTGGAAGTGCATACTATGTCTCTGATTTACTTGTCCTGGGTTTTCATAAAAATCCAATTCTTACATTGCTACATGGTTCTGTAGGCTGTTTCAAAATGTGATTCCAAATTGCCAAAAACAAACCACCCAACCAAAAACCCTTAATGACTCTCAACAGTTTCTTTGACATATTTAAGCAAAATATTCTGTTTCCTTTAACAAAAAGGCACAAAATTTTGGGTTTGGGTTCGAATTACATTTGGCCAGCAGCTGTTTATAAAATTGAGCAGCAAACAGTGCAATAAAAACAGATTATAAGTGGATTCTATTTCTTTCCTGGACAGCCTGTCTTGTAAATATTTGCTTTTACCATCAGCATATGAGAGGAAAGCCTTAGCCTCTCTCCACAATTTAGAAATGGCCTAAGAGAAATTGTAAAATAATCATGCAATGACCTCTCCACCCTCTAAATGCCTCTTTTGGTTTCTTTGGTTATTGTCATGCAAAAATATTGAAAAGTTCACTACATTTGGCATTGAAAGGAATCTTATTTAGACCCTTCTTAAAATGTGCTGAGCAGAAGACAAAATCAGCTCTGCTTCAGGCCCAGGAGGCTGTAGGTCTCTGTTGAATTTATTTGAGACCTTAATGTGACTAAGAGCAAAGGGTATCTGAAAATATGTATACTGTCATGATTCCTGAAAGAAAAACAGGGGCTTTTGAATTGTAGGCAATGACAGCCACCCTGAATCATATTTCCTGGTACCTACTGATTGCAATTTAAACATGTCAGATACTTCCTGTTGCTCTTAAGGTTTTGTCCTTCACAGAGCTTGCAAACCTGGGAGGATCTGGCCCTTTCTCAGCTCTTCTCACTTATCTCTTAGGTACCCTGCCTGCTTTTGACCCTCCACCTATGCACCGGCTTCCTTCTGGTTCTCGCTGCTGCTAGAACTGCCTCCCAACACGAGAGTAGCACGCATGTGTATTCTCCACTGGGAAAGCCTCCTGTGCCTCCTGCTCTTCTATTCAGCTTCCTCCTTCCTGTCTTAGGCCTTCTCCTCTCTTCCTATTTTAGTCAGTCCCCTATTACATTCTCTAATCACCCTGCGGCTCTCTTTTGTGGCAATTGCTACAGTTGTCTGCGGCTCTCTTTTGTGGCAATTGCTACAGTTGTAATATTTGGTTATTGTAGGTCTTTTCCAGTTACTATAGTTCATAAGGCCAGGAATTATGTTTGTACTCACCATGGTAACATACCAGCAGCTTGCCTGGTATATAATAGGCACCCAAATATTTGCTGAATGACTAAAAGAAGGATTCCCACCTTGTTACTTTCTATTCCAGAGCTCAGTACATTTTAAAAAAAACTAACCTCACTTTCTGGTCAACATTCTTCTTGTTTGCAACACAGACTACATCGAGTTATTTATTGGTGGATATGTACTAGCCATTGTACTTATTTACCTGGCCCATACAAGAATATCACAGTCCTGATGTATGCATTACACGTGATGTATAATGTAATATATTATACATTATACTTCATGTATAATGTTCTATGAAGTGCCTTGCCTAAGAAAGGCTGTATACAAAAAGCAAGCCTTTTCTTTTTATGACTGAGTAACATTCCATTGTGTAAATGTCCCATAGTTTTTTATCCACTCATCTACTGATGGACACTTGGGCTGCCTCCATATCTTGGCAGTTAAAAATAATGCTGCAATGAACATAAGGGTGCTTACATTATTTCAAATTAAGTGTTTTGGGTTCCTTCTGATATATTCCCAGAAGAAAATTTCACCCTTTTGACAGAATGGATGGACCTGGAGAACATTATGTTGGTTAACTGAAATAAGCCAGCAGAGAAAGACAAATAATATGTGATTGTTCTCATATGTGGACTCTAATGAACAAACTGAACTAACAAGCAAAATAGAGGCAGTCTCATAGGTAGAGAGAAGGATGCAGCTAAGTGGGGCAGGAAGAGGTTAGGGACTGAGCAAAATGGAAAAGGGAGTCATTGACATGGACAACAATGTGATGATTGTGGCAGGGAGGGGAGTATAAGGGGACTAATGGGTGTTGAGACAAAATAAAATTAAATTTAAAAAATCAAACTTTTTCTATTCTATTTCAGCATTCTATTTTGTATAAAATAATCATAAACAATCCCCTATGTAAGCTACTTCCCCTCAAGGCAATTTGGCAAACTTATTCTGTAGCCAAAGAAAAGTACTACATTGTTTAATGATCCTTGCCTTCATTTTTCCAGACAGCTACATTGTGCTAAATCCTCAGTGCTTCAAGGGGCTCTCTGCCAGCCAGAAACCAGTGATTATAACCCGAAGCTGAGCAAATGCTATCAGAAAAGTCTTGTCAATCCACTTCTCCTAAGTACTTACCTTGGTTAGTTGGCAAAGGCCATCTATTTAAAATAAACAAATAAAGTGAAATAAAGCACTAATGCAGTGACCTAATCTAGTGAAGAGAGATTACCTAAGTAATCATTATTTAGGAAAAAGCTGTTTTGGCTCTGGTTTAGAATGGACTTGCATTTCCACATGTCACTCTGTCAGCCTTCCTTCTTATTGTCACTGCAGTTATCAGCATGGTCCACGCATTTCTATCTTATCTCTTACCTCCCTCTCCTGGTCCTTATCCATTTGGAACCACTACCTAGGAGCTCTGGCCCTAGAGTGGGCCGAGTAGCTGCTTTTCTGCAACCAGCTGGATACAATCAAGAGAACAGAACAGGAGCGCTTTGCAGTTCTCACTTTGGAGAAGGCTCTTGGAAACTTCCCAATTCCCAGTTCCCAGGTTATTGTAAATTCCTTGTGTTGTCAAAGGGGCAAATCACAGACACAGAAGCAAAATTGCTTGTCAAAATATTTTAAAATATAAACATGGGCTAATAGGTTAAGTACACTTTTACATCTTTAATTTCATATTCTAAACAATAGGACCCTTCCCCCTTAATAGGTGTAACTGAAGTAAATCACACTGAATCTTAAAACTGAATAATTCTTTTATTATTTGATTTAGTTTTCACAATTCCTTGCTTCTGTACTTGCAGAAAATGGAAACAAAGATGTTAGTAGGTTTAAAAAATTTCAAGATGGCCACTGTCATCTAAATTAGAATTTTGGCTTATTTCCAGTTTGTGTAGAGCCCTGGCCTTTTCTTTAATAACAATAATAACAAATGCAAACCTAAAACAGTTTTGGTCTTGAGTTTGCATTCCATCCATCTTCTTTGAAATGTTAAAACATCTGGTTTTAAGGAAAAAAATCAACTTCAACATGCTTGGAGAGAAAAAGGCAACCCACAAAATAAATCAGGGTCAAGTGTTGTTATTTCACGGGTAATTATAAAGCAGTCCAATTTATTAGTGAATCTTGCATCATGCTTACTTATAGCCACAATCCTTGCAATTGTTCTTACACTCTCATTGGAAAGTAGTTAAATTACAGGATTTAGGAAAATATGGGTCCAACTATCATGGCAAATAATGCCATGTAGTCTTACCATACCTTGCTTCCTAAGTTTTCCATCTTGCAAGTGAAATTGAGTCATTGTTTAGTTCATTTTTTTCCAATTAATTTATGAATTTTTACCAACAGTTACTTGGAAACAAAAAGACGCCCATAATAAATTATTGAGAAGAAAATGTTGCTAATTTAATTGAAGAGCAGATGGTTGACTCAAAGGGTCTTCTTACTCTGCTTCAATAGTGCAGCAAGGAAAAGGGGGACATGTTGCAGTGACCCTGTGAAGCTAACACAAACAACTTGGAAGAGGGTGAGGCTCAGGATTTGAGAAAGCCAACTACTTTGAGATTTTAATTACAATTCAAGAAGACTCTTCAGTCTCTTTTCAAGCAAAAGGGTTGACAAGGGATCTTTAAACAAGTATTTAAGAGAACCTAGACCCTGGCCAAAAACATGGAGTCTAAAGTTTTCAGACCAGGCAATACCAAGACTTCAAGCAAAGTCAGCTGCACTTTTCTCTATCACTGCAAATTCATAGTAGTTTTATACTTGCAGGAAATACTTATTCACCAACTGCTGAATGTTTGTTTGTTTCTCCAAAGAACCTGAAATCTCCATTTCAGTGGCCAATGAAATAGGCCCAACTCCTACTGCTATAAATTATTTTTTCAAAAAAAAAATTACTTTTTCTTCCACTGTTTTTTACTAGGGCACCCATATTAAAGTTTATCTAGATTGGAGACCAACACCTGAAAATGACATAATTGGCTTAATTGTGAAGTTCAATAGTTAGATTAGGAAGCCATATTTAATGGTTTCCTTTTGGGTAAATTTATGTATATAAATAAATTGTTTATTCCTTTCCTTCTCTGTCGAATAAATTATTTCCAGCATAAAATATAAATTATTCTGCTATATTTTAAAAAATGGAATTTAGGCAGTATCCATCCGATTCTAGATATCTGGATGGAAATTAAAATATTTGCTTAAATACAAACCAAACCAAACGAAACCAAACCTGTGTGCATTGTCAAACTCTAAACTTCTATTTATATTCTTAAATAAATGATCTGACCATTAACTGAACAATTACTAAGAAAATCCAGAAGTGAATAAAATCTGGGTAGCTACTATAAAATCTTCAATTTAAAAATATTTATAGCCCTAGCTGGTAGCTCAATGCATTGGTGCCTGTCTGTGAACCCAAAGGTCACTGGTTCCATTCTCCAGTCAGGGAATATAACCAGGTTACAAACCAAGTCTCCAGCCAGGTCCATAGCTGGAGGCAGGTGAAAGGCAACCGTACATTGATACTTCTTTCCCTTTCTTCCTCTCCCCTTGCCCTTCTCTTTACAAATAATAACATCTTTTAAAAAAATATTAAAAATATTTGTAGTTTTATTCTTGAGATTAATCATTGATCTTTGGCCACAGCCCACATGTTCTTGTTTCACTTGGGATTTTAGCAGACTCAGCTATCTTGGTTACTACATTGCAGTAATTTATCCATTTTGATCAGAAGAGAAGAAACTACTTGAGACAGAAACATCAGTGGCAAAAAAAGTTGTAGCTGGCAACAGGAAAAATGACAGAAAGATCTTAAAAAACTAAGACATTATAATTGGGATCTATTTAATATGGTATTAAAAGCTACACATCAAATGTTACTTATTGTTTCCCAAACACTCCTGGTATGAGAATCATCAAGGATTCGATTCCCCAGCCAGGGCACATAACCAGGTTGCAAACCAGGTCTCCAGTCAGGTCTGTGGCTGAAGGCAGGTGAAACGCAACCATTACATTGATGTCTCTCTCCCTCTCTGCCTCTCTCCCTTCCCCTCTTTCTAAAATAATGAAATAAAATCTTTAAAAAAAAAGAATCATCAAGGAGGCTTGTTAAACACTCAGCTCCTCTAGTTCTTTTGTTAGAGACTCCGATTCAGTGCTTCTGGGAAAGAACCTTGGGACCTGTACTGAAATAATTTTAGCAATGTTTGGGAAACCCTACCTCAAGTCTATAAGAGCTTATAGTACAAGTGGTAGACCTAAGACATTAAGAAGAAACTATTATGTGCATCATTTTCTGTTTACACGGTTAAAAAATAGTTTAACCTTATTACTTAATATTTCTTTCAATAATGGGGTGTTTCAGGGGGGTAAATTTCAGTAGGTGTAAAATTAATTTCTCTGTTACTGACCACTCCCTGACAAATTGCTTATTGAGGTAAAGTAGTATGTAAGGAGCCATTCTGAGTAAAGACAACTGGTGGAAATTTGAATGGAATGATCTGGTTTAAGTTTGAATTCCTTATAGGTAGTATTCTTCATTGTTATCATTATTGAGTAGTTAGCAGATACCTCTAGAGAACATATTATCTTATTATTTTATTTTGCTTATACTACTAGATTCTCAAAGGTATTCAGTAGTTAGATATGATTCAATAAATTCATTACCTAGAGGGTTTAAATTGCATTTTAACTCAGAGTAAAAATTTACTAATAACATCAATACATGTGTAATACAGCAATGTTACTCAGTTAAAGTATTTCTTCAGAGTGATAGAGCCATTTCTATTATAGTATTTCTGAAGGAGATAGAATTTCAGTTGAAATTACCTTTATTTGTATGACTATGGAATTACTAAAATCATCTTTCAGGATTTTTTCCCTCTTTCATCGAAGACTTTGGTATTGACTTCTCTCAGTCCCCAATCCTGCTATCCTCCTAGGAGAGCTTACACATCCACCTGATGGTGTGCCTGTTCAATTATCTTGGCTTTGCATTCCTTGTTTTCAATGTCAGTGTGATACTTATTTATCTAAAGGTCACTTTAAGCAGACCCTTTAGCATCTCTTGCAATGCTGGTTTGGTGGAGATGTATTCTTTTATACTTCTTTTGTCTGGGAAGCTCATTATTTCACCTTCCATTTTGAATGACAGCCTTGCTGGGTAGAGTATTCTTGGTTGCAGGCCTTTGTTTTTCATTCTTGAAATATTTTTTGCCATTCCCTTCTGGCTTATTGTGTTTCTGTTGAGAAATCAGCTGATAACCTTATGCGAGCCCCCTGGTATGTTATTAGCTGTTTCTCTCTTGCTGCTTTAAGATTCTCTCCTTGTCTTTGAACTTTGCCATTTTCATGATGATGTGTCTTGGAGTGGGCCTGTTTGGGTTCATCTTCCTTGGGACCCTCTGTGCTTCCTGAGTTTGCATGACATTTTCTCTCCTCAAGTTAGGGAAGTTTTCTGTCATTACTTTTTCAAACAGACTTTCTATCTCTTGCTCCTCCTCTTCTCCTTCTGGCATCCCTATGATACGAATGTTATTATGTTAGAAGATGAAGAAACAGAGAGACAGACAGAAACACAGGTACAAAAGTAAATGGATTAAATTCACCAATCAAAAGACATAAGGCATCTGAATCGATAAGAACCAACTTGAACTTATGAATGCTTTAAAGTGATCTTGTTATAAATAGATTTAACTAAATAAGGTACAATTTCCTATATTACTTGTATCTGCATTATTGCAGGTTAAGTTTTCTTAGATTAGAATCATTTCACAATATGGGAAAATCAGGTTACTTGCAATAATTCAGAAAAATTGTATGGAAGTTAAGGAAGAAGAAAAAAGTAAGAAAATGTGGATGTGCATTATATAGAAGACACACTATCTTTCTTACTCACTGTTATAAAATATGTGCTTATTTGTGGGGTGTAATATATAGATTTTGTTAGCAATTTATGTTTTAAATTGCAACCAACTGGTCATGGGTGTGTTGTGAAATCAGTCAATCTTTAGGTTAGAAAAGATGCTGTAGGCCCTGGCTGGTAGCACAGTGGATAACCTAAAGGTCACAGGTTCGATTCCCCAGCCAGAGCACATAACCAGGTTGCAAGCCAGGTCTCCAGTCAGGTCTGTGGCTGGAGGCAAGTGGAAAGCAACCATACATTGATGTCTCTCTCCTTCTCTATCTTTCTCTCTTCCCCTTTTTCTAAAAATAATTAAATAAAATCTTTTAAAAAAAGGAGAAAAAAAAAAAAGAAAAGAAAAGATGCTGAGAATTAAGACCAATTTGGATGGAAGTTGCAAACTACTAAACATATTGCCTATGGTTCATGTACATAGACAATATATATTCTCATATTAATATGTAAATTAGATAAGATTCCTTTCTCATCTAAATCATGGAAATATACATTTTCAGTTATGAAGGCCCCCAAACTGGGGATGCTTGGGAAAAGGAATTAATGCTATAGTAAACTTTATTATTGAAATGTGAACATACCTAATCTCTACCTCAACAGACTCTTAAATAGTTCAGGGGTTAGTTTAGGACCACATAGGAAGTCAATCACAAGTTCAAAAACTAGCTAGAATACTATTCTACAAAATTATTTAAATCCTAGGGATTTTTATTTTTTTACCTCAGCTTAGTAGACATAATAATTTCTACTCTGGGGACCAGCTGAGCACTGCAAGTGCCATTATTTCTGAAGGCTTCAACTTGTAAAACACATGTAGAGGAAAAACAGAGGGTATTGAAAGAAGTAAGACCTGGGCACAGCCTAAATAAATAAATAAATCTACTATTTAAGATGGAAAACTCCAAAAAGAATAAGTTGTAGCTCCAGTAGCTTAAAAAAAACGTTGAGTTATATTATTGGAGTGGGGAGGATCTGACTTGGCACTGTCTCTAGGACAACTTTCACAAAAGTGAGTTCTGCAATACTCCATTTCTATGATACATTTCACAAAAATAGTATTCCAGAGTAAAATAAGTATTAAAGAAGAAAAAACTGCTTAATCTTGCTACAATATATCTAAAATACTATCATTTAACATGTAATAATTATGTAAGCTATTGGCATATTTAAAATTTTTTGTATTAACTCTTCGAAGTCCAGTATGTACTTTAAATATGTGTAAAAATATGTATGGGTATGAATGTATTTTTGCATGTGTTTGGTAAATTGGATGTGAAAGGGAAGGGAGAAAAGTACACATTGGTGGTTACAGAATAGACAGGGGGATGTTAAGAAGAATAAAGAAAATAGAGAAGCCAAAGAACTTACGTGCATGACTCATGGACATGAACTAAGGAAGGCATTGCTGGAGGGAATGGGGTAGTGGGTGGAGAGGGGCAAAGGGGGGGAAATTGGGACAACTGTAATAGCAAAATAAATAAAATATATTGAAAAAAAAAAAGTAAAGGCCACTTCATCTGTCCTATTTCATTGCTGTACATCAGATCTTGTTATAACACCATGCTTCCCAGGTATTGAATTCAACCATCTCACTTCATAAACTTTGGGTTTTATGTCTCCTGTTCTTCTATTTACTTTATACCACACAGTTTTTGTTGTTTGTTTGTTTGTTTGTTTGCTTTTTTGAGATGTGCGAATTTTTAATCCTTTGATTCTTGCATCTATTCCTCTGAACAAGTCCCCCTTTTTTACATCTTTCCCACCCCAGCTTATGTATGCTGTCGATATCTTTCACTTGCCTTCTTGTCTTTCTAGCATACCTTTTCTGAATAGTCTCAATGCTGGATAAATCTAATTGGACCAATCCAAGATCAGTAGAGTTTCACAGCTTGTGAAAATTAAATAACCTTGACAATACATGTCACTAAATATTCATGATCTCCAAAGTCAACATCCCTCAACAGGGCCACCAACATTTCTACATATCCTTAGCTGGCTCCCTCTATCGCACTCCACAATGGTCTGTCAGCCTTCTCTATGTTCCTTGAATCTCAGCTCTTCCCTTCTCCTTCCTCTTTCTCAACAGATAATCTTGTGTCTAATTTCAAAGAGAAAACTTAAACCATCATATACGTATGCTGTCAACGCGTACCACCTTTCAACTGTAACAAAACTTCCTTCTATACTGTTACCTGTGGTCTGGAGCATTCTAATCCTCTTCTCTGGCTCCCACCTCTTTATTTACTTCAGTATTTCATTAAGACCACTTTATTTTTTACAGTTCAAATTGTCTCTTGGTAGTCAAAAAACAAAACAAAACTATACAAACCTTCTTTCTCTCTCAGAGCTCCTCCACCTTAACATATATCCTTTATTTGCTTGGTACCCAAAGTTATTTAATGAGTTGTACACTCAACTGCCTTTATATCTTACATTTACTTAAATTTGCACTTAAATAATATGGCTTCTACTTCTAGAATTCTGCTGAATTTGTCCTTTGAGGTTCACAGGTCTATATCTTTATTATTAAATCCAAGGAACAGTTCTTAATCTATACTTGACTTGATTTTTCAGGATTATTAGATACTATAGTCCATAAATTCTTTTGAAACCTCATATTCTTCTTGCTATTCTATGCTATTCTATTACTTTATCTCTTTTGCAGGATCTTTCAACTACCAGTTTAATTTGTATTTCCTCTGGTCTGTTATTGGTCCTTTACTTTTCTTAATTGATATACTCATTTGTGTGTAGTTTCTGTAGCATCTATATTTTAATGACTCTCAATTCACATGTTCAATCCTTGTCCCTCTGTTAAGTCCTTCTATAGATTGATTATAACTACCCACTGCTACAATTCTCACCTGAATTAGTCTCCTAAGGTTCTCTCAGCCTCCTTCATGGCTCAGCCACCCCCTCACCTACACTCAAGTCGATTTTTATTTTACAGATTTTATTTTTAGAAAAAAAGAAAAGGAGAGAGAAAGAGAAGAAGAGAAACATCAATGTGTGGGAGAAACATCAATTAGTTGCATCTCACATGCATCCCATCTGGGGATCAGGCCCACAATTCAGGCATGTGCCCTGACCAGGAACAATGCTCAACCAACTAAGCCATGCTGATCAGGGAAAGACATGTTTTTAAAGGTAAAGCTGATTGCCAATTCCTGTTGAAAAATTTCCAGAGGCTTCTCATTGCACTTAAGGTAATGGACCATGGCTGACCAGGTACTCCATGATCTCAACTAATCCAGCCTAATTACTAAGAAGTTTTTCCATGAGTTCCATGCGTAGCTATATTAAAACAGAGTTTTCTGTTTTTAATTGACTTTAATGGGTGGCATTGGTTAATGCCACCATAAGGTTTTAAGTGTGCAACTCAATAAAACATCATCTGCATACTGTATCATGTGCTCAACACCCAAAGTCAAGTATCCTTTCATCCCCATTTACCCCCTCTTTGTCTCCTTCTACCTCCCCCTACTCCCGGTTTCCTTTGGTTATCACCATACTGCTGTTCATGCCTGTGTTGTGTGTATTGCTTAATCCCTTCACCTTTTTTCACCCATATCCTCAACCTCCTCTTCACTCTGAAAGCTGTCAGTCTCTTCTATGTATCTACTTTTCTTTTTCTGTTTTGTTTGTTAAATTATTTTAGATCATACTGTATTTGTCTTTTTCTGACTGGCTTATTTCAGTTAGCATAATAATTTCCAGGCCCATCTTTGCTGTTTCAAAAGCTATTTTTTCTTTTCCATGACCAAGTAATGTTCCATATGTAAATGTACCATAGCTTTTTTGTCCACTAATTCACTGATGGGCACTTGGGCTGTTTTCAGATCTTGCCTATTGTAAATGACATTGCAATGAACACAGGGGTACATATATTCTTTCAAATTAGTGTTTCAGATTTCTTCTGATATGTTCAGAAGTGGGGTTGTTGGATCATAAGGCAGTCCATTTTTAACTGAGGAAACTTCATGCTGTTTTCCACAGTGGCTGCACCAGTTTGCATTCTCATAAATAATACACAAATGTGCCCTTTTCCCCATATCCTCATAAGCATTTGTTTTTTGTTAATTTATTACTGATAACAACATATTACTGCTAAGATAGCTTATACTGTATTTTCTTGGCTTGTGGAATATTGCCACCCCTCACCTCTATGCTCATGCTCCTTAGGTCTTAGGTATCTCTTTCTCCAGGAAGTTATCTGAATCACTCAAATCGAACTTGATGTTTATGCTATGTGCTCCTGGAGTAACTTATAATTTTCATCTTTTAGTATTTATCATCAATTTGTATTCCCCATAAAAACCAAAGGCTTTTTGAGAAGAGAGATTATGCATCTTGGCTACCATGATGCCATCCTACCTGGAACAAAATATATGTTCAATTAAGAATAAATTAGTGAAAAAGTATATGTCCAGATGTAAGAATCTTTGTACAAGATTGGAGGAAAGACATGAGAAGTAAAAGCTGCTTAAGATAAGATAGTTATAGGTATAGTCCTTGTCAAAGAACAAAAAGTATCGCTTCTCTCCTGGGATTTTTTCCCTGACAAATTTTTCAGGGCTTTAGTTGAATAAGGGAATCACAATAATACTCTAAGGCAATAACAAAGTTCAAAATTGCCTGTTTACCTAGGAACATTAACAAGATACCACATTCTTCAATGTGTAAATATAAGAATCCAGGGTATTGCTGAATGTCATTCCCTTTTTATTGCATATCCATCCAGACCACCAAAGCACCATACTATTAACTCAAATCTTATATTTTATAGGAGTATATATAGGTGAAGTAAAACTGCTAAAATATCACAGAGACTAATTTTAAACTCAAATTATTCTCTGTAATATTTTCTTTTTTCATATCATGTTTTTCAATTAAATTTATTAGGGCAACTAGCTAATAAAATCATATAGTTTTATGGTGTACAATCCTATAATAAATTATCCTTGTATTGTGTTGTGTGTTTATCACCCCAAGACAAGTTTCCTTCCATCACCAGTTATACCCACTTTACCTTCTTCTACCTCCTGCCAACCATTTTTCCTCTGACAATCACCATACTGTTGTCTATGTCCATAAGTTTTTCTTTTTTTTCTCATTGCTTAATCCCTTAACCCTTCTTACCTACTCCTCAACCCCCTCTCCTCTGACAGCTGCTGGTCTGTTCTCTGTATCCATGAATCTGTCTCCACTTTGTTAGTTTATTATGTTCATTAGATTCCACATATAAGTAAAAATATATGATACTTGTCTGCCTTTGACTGACTTATTTCACTTAGCAAAGCTTCCTGGGCCCATCCATACGATAGCAAAGGTTAAGATTTTCTTCTTTTTATAGCCAAGTAGTACTCAAGGTTTTATCCACTCATTTGGGCTGTTTCCAAATATTGGCTATGGTAAATAATGCTGCAGCAAACATAGGGGTGCATATTTACTTTTGAGTTAGATTTTTAGGTTTCTTTGAATGTAGTCCTAGAAGTGGAATTGCTGGATCATAAGGCAGTTCCACTTTTTAATTTTTTGAGGTAATTCCATACTGATTTTCACAGTGGCTGAAATAATCTGCATTCCTACAAATCATGTACAAGGGCTCCCCTTTCTCTATATCCTTGTCAGCACTTGTTGTTTGTTGATTTATCGATGATAGCCATTCTGACAGGTGTGAGGTGATATTTCATTGTGATTTTAATTTTCATTTCTCTGAAGATTAGTGATGTTGAGCATCCTTTCATACATCTATTGTCCATCTGTATGTCCTTTTTGGAGAAGTGTCTATTCATGTCTTTTGCCCATTTCATATTTGGATTGCTTTTTTTTTTTTTTTTAAATTAATGTTCTTATATAATGTTGGCTAAAATATCCATTTAGTTTCTTTAGTTGTGTATGGAAGACACGTTTTTTCATTTTCTCCAGTAACTTTATTAATTTGAATATTTTAAGTATGTCTCCACTATCTCTCATGTGGCATTGTTCTCAATTAATGTCTCAATTTGATGGCTATCAACTTCAATTGATCTACCTGATCATGGTGCATCATCCAGCAAGAACTCTCCAGACTGAAACTTCACAAACCACTTTTGACACATTTGATCAGTCATAGCACCTTCTCCATACAATGCACATTTTTTTTTTTTTTTTGCATTTCAGTATCTATACCTTTCTTGAAACAATGAAGCATAATATAGCAAAAATATTGTGTATTTTTCCCATTTTCAATATTAAAATAGCTACATATAAATTCACCAATTTTGATATTTTTAAAATGCATGCTGATATGACAACGGTCACAATATGATCGAACAAAATTGTGTTGGGTGAAGTTAAAGACAACCAAGCACTACCAGAGCCAACTTTTGGGTAAAAAAACAAATGAACTTTTTGGCCAACTCAGCAAGTTTTGGATATGAAGTCTTTTCAGATGTCTCAGAGAATATGTTCTCCTATTCATTGGGTTGCTTGTCTTTTCATTTTATTCATGATTTCCTTTGCTGTGCAAAAAACATTTTAGTTTAATGTAGTCCCATTTGTTTACTTGTTCTTTTGTTTCCCTATCTTAGGGTTATATATCATAAAAATTATTGGTATGAGAACTATCAGATTTTACTGCCTATGTTTTCTTCTTATGTTTTCATGGTTTGAGTCTAACATTTAAGCCTTTAACCTATTTTGAATTTATTCTTGTAATTTTGGAAGAATGTGATCTAGTTTCATTTTTCATGTATCTTTCTAATATTTCCACCACCATTTATTGAATAAAATGTCATTACACTATTGTAGGGTTTTGACTCCTTTGTTGAATATTAATTGACTATAAAGGCATGAGTTTATTTCTGAGCTTTTTTTAAAAAGATTTTATTCATTATTTTTAGAGAGAGGGGCAGAGAGGGAGAGAGACATCAATGTATTGTTGCCTTTCACCTTCCTTCAGCTACGGAGCTGGCTGGAGACCTGGCTTACAACCTGGTTATGTACCCTGGCTGGGACTCAAACCACTGACCTTTGGGTTTGCAGGCCAGTGCCTTTCCACTCTGCCACCAGCCAGGGCCTATTTCTGGGCTTTCTATTCAGTCCCATTGATCTATACCTGTTTTTATACCAGTACCAGGCTGTTTTGATTACTGTGGCCTTTCAATATAGTGTGATATCAGTCTGCATGTTGCCCCAACTTGATTCTTCTTTCCCAAGATGGCTGCCTCTATTTGGGGTCTTTTGTTGTTCCAAACAAAATGTTGGTACATTTGCTCTTTGAAATATACCATTGCTATCTTGATAGGAATTGCTTTGATTCTATAAATTCTTCTGGGAAGTATTGTTATTTAATGGTGTTAATCCTTCCTATTCATGAACATGTACACAGAAATGCTTCCATTCTCTTGTTTCTTCTTAAATTTGTTTCAGGGTCTTATAATTTTCTTAGTATAGATCTTTTACATCCTTAATTAAATTTATTCCTATTTTATTTTTATGAAGCAGTTATAAATAAGATTGTTTTCTCAGTTTCTAAGAATTTATCCATCATTTTTACAGATCGTCCAATTTGTTGGCTTATTGTTGCTCATAGTTATTTTTTTTTGGTGGAGCAGTGGGATTAAACTTTTATTTATTTATTTATTTACTTTTAAAAAGTTTTTTTTTTTTTTTTTTTTTTAAGATTTTATTTCATTATTTTTAGGAAGAGGGGAAGGGAGAGAGGCAGAGAGGAAGAGAGACATCAATGTATGGTTACTTTTTACCTGCCTCCAGCCACAGATCTGACTGGAGAACTGGCTTGCAACCTGGTTATGTGCCCTGGCTGGGGAATCGAACCTGCGACCTTTGGGTTTGCGGGCTAGCACCTTACCCACTGTGCTACCAGCCAGGGCTCTAAACTTTTATTTTTTAATTATGGTAATATATACATAACAAAATTCACCACTTTAAACTATTTATAAGTGTATGGTTCAGTGGCATTAAATATATTCACATTGTTGAGCAAGCACAACCATGATCCATCCCAGAACTCCTTGTATCTTCTCGAACTGATACTTCTGTACCCATTAAATAACTCCCCATTTGACCCTCCCTCATTCCCTGGCAACCACTCCTCCACTTTTTGTGTCCATAAATTTCACTATTCTAGGTGCCTCATTTAAGTGTAGTCATAGAATACTTGGTCTTTTGTGACTGGCTTACTTTGTTTATCAAAATATCTTCAAGGTTTGTTCATATTGTAACATGTATTAGATTTTCCTTCCTTTTGTTAAAAAATTTATTTTATTGTTGTATTACATCCATCCCATTTCCCCTCCCCTCTCTCCCCTTCTCCACCGACTCACCGCCCCCCCCACCAAATCAATCCCACTTGTTGGTTATGTCCATGGTTCTTCCATACTAGTTCCTTGACTAAACTGCTCCCCTTCTTTGCCTCCTCCCCTGTCTCTCTGCCCACTGAAGGTCTATGCATTGAGTTCATGTATCTGGTTCTGTTTTGCTTGTTTGTTTTGTTCATTAGTTTCCTGTAATGGGTGAGATAATATGGTAGTTGTCTTTTACTGACTGGCTTATTTCACTAAGCATAGTACTTTCCAGTTTCATCCATGTTGTTGCAAAGGGTAGGAGTTCCTTCTTTCTATTGCTATGAGTTTTCCTCTGAGGACTGCCTTTGCTGTGTCCCATAGGTTTTTGGTTGTTGTGTATTCATTATCATTTGTTCCCAGAAACTTTCCGATTTTATCTTTGATTGCATTGTTAACCCATTATTCACTTAAAACTATGTTATTCATTCTCCATGAGTTAGAGTGTTTTTGATTTTTGCCCTTGAGGTTGGTTTCTAGTTTCAAGCCATTGTGATCTGAGAAGATGCTTGGTATGATTTCAGTTTTCTTGTATTTGTGGAGGCTTGTCTTGTGATTTACCATATGGTCTATCTTTCAGAATTTCCATGTGCATTTGAGAAGAAGTGCATTTTGCTTGTTTGGGGTGAAGGGTTCTGTGTATATCAGTTAAGTCTGTTTCCTCTAGAGTGTTGTTCAATGCCCCCATATCCTTGGTGTTTTTTTGTTTGGAAGATCTATCTATTGTTGATAATGGGGTATTAAAATCCCCTTCTATTAGTGTGTTGCTGTCCATATCCTTCTTTCAATCTCCCAAGATTTTTCTTATCTACTTGAGAGCTCCTATGTTGGGTGCATGTATGTTTACCAGAGTTATATCTTCTTGATGGATTGATTGTTCCCTTAAGTATTAGGCAATGTTCTTTGTCTCTTTTTATGGCCTTCATCATAAAATCTATTTTTTCTGAAATAAGTATTGCTACCCCAGCCTTTTTTTCATGTTCATTTGCTTGATATGTGTTTTTCCATCCCTTCACTTTTAATTTGCTCCAATCCTTTGTTCTGAGGTGGGTCTCTTGAAGACAGCATATATGTGGGTCACGTTTTCTTATCCATTCAGCTACCCTATGTCTTTTTATTCGTGCATTTAGTCCATTTACATTTAAGGTTATTATTGATAGATACTTATTTATTGCCATTTTCTCCCTTTGTACCTGTGTTCCTCTCTGTCTCTCTTTGTTTCTTCATCTTTTTAAAGCAGACCCTTTAGCATTTCTTGCAATGCTGGTTTGGTAGAGATGTATTCTTTTAGTCTTCTTTTGTCTGTGAAACTCCTTATTTCCCCTTCTATTTTGAATGAAAGCCTTGCTGGGTATTCTTGATTGCAGGCCTTTGTTTTTCCATTACTTGGAATATCTTTTGCCATTCCCTTCTGGCTTGTATTATTTCTGTTGAATAATCATTTGATAACCTTATCAGAGCCCCCTTATATGTTATTTGCTATTTCTTGATGCTTTTAGGATTCTCTCTCTCTTTGTCTTTAGAATTTGCCATTTTAATTATGATGTGTCTTGGAGTGGGTCTGTTTGGATTCATCCTCATTGGGACCCTCTGTGCTTCCTGAACTTGAGTAATGTTTTCACTCATCATGTTAGGGAAGTTTTCTATCATTACTTTTTTGAACAGGTTTTCCATTCCTTGTTTCTCTTCTTCTGGTATCCCTATGATACAGATATTATTGTGTTTCATGTTGTCCTGCAGCTCTCTTAAAACCTCTTCATTCTTGTTCAGTCTTTTCATTCTGTTGCACTGTCTTGGAATATTTTTCTATGTTGTCCTCCAGCTCGCTGATCCGATTCTATGCTTCCTCTAGCCTGCTGTTGATTCTTTCTACTGTATTCTTCAATTCAGAAATTGTATTCTTCATTTCCTCTGGCTCTTACTGATAGCTTCTATGTCCTTTTTAATGCTGGTATAATGCTGGTATAATGCTCAGTAAGTTCCTTGTAGCTTCCCTGGAGTTCTTCATAGTTCCTTTGGAGTTGTTTTGTAGTTCCCCTGGAGTTGTTTGTGGTTTTCTTTGAGCAAGTTGAGCTCATTGAACTTCTCTATCATTATTATTTTGAATTCTATATCTGATAGTTTGCTTGTCTCTGTTTCATTTAGTGATCTTTCTGGGGATTCCTTCTTTCCTTTTGGTTATAGACTGTTTCTTTTTCTTCTCATTTTTAGGTTTTGTTGTAACCCAATCAGACTGTGATCAGCTGCCAGGTTAAGGAATTGCTAGGCTGGTAGGATTGATTCAGTTGTAATCCTATTGATCTGTGATCCACTGCCTGGCTCAGATGCACTTCGGGGGATAAACTGATTCAGTTGTAAATCAATGAATCACCTACCAAATTCAGGTCCTGCTGGGCTAGACAGAGAGGTTCAATTGTAATCCAATGGATCAGCTGCCAGCTCAGGTGCAGCTTGGTGGGACAGATTCAGACGTAAATCAATTAATCTGTGATCCACTGCCAGGTTCAGGAGCCACTGGGCTAGGCAGCAAGATCCAATTGTAATCTAATGAATCTGTGATCAGCTGCCAGGCTAAGGGGGCTACTGGGCTAGACTGAAAGATTCTATTGTAATCCAATGATTGCAATCATTGTAATCATTGTAATCGTTGTAATCAGCTGCCAGGCCCAGGTGCCCCTAGATGGGACAGACCAACTCAGTTGCGAACCAATGTATCCACGATCAGCCACCAGGCTCCCGTGCCACTGTGCAGGGCTGACTGACCCAGCTGTAAATCAGAGAGTTCGTAATCAGCTGCCAGGCCCAGGCGCTGCTAGGCAAGAGATTCCTCTTCAGGTGCTGACCATTATACCTATGCTCAGACAGGGCAGGGCAGGAGAGGTTTATTTAGATGTAAATCAAAAAATTGTGAGCAGGCGCCAGGCTCAGGTACCACTGGGTGGGGCAGATTGCTTCCAGTGGGCGAGGCTATGAGGATCCTCTTAGGGAAGCCACTTGGCGCAGTGCTGTCCGCCCAAGGTGTGGGTGATGAATCAGCACCACAATCTCCACAGCTGCCTCCACACTTCTCCCCTCCAATACACCACCACAAACTCTTCCCACATGTCTCTAGTCCTCTCTGCCATCCTTCCTCTGGAGCCCAGGGTAGGTGGGTGCCAAGGTATTTTTGTTGTAGTCACTCTAATAGTTCTCTGTTTCCAGTGCTCTCCAGGCCAGCAAACTCTATGGCTTTCTGCCCTTCTCAGCTGGATGCTGCTCTGCTCTTGCAGTGTTGCTGTAGCTGGGACACCCAGCTTGGGGACCAGAACCCACCCTTCTCAGGTGGAGCTGCCGGCTCTGTCCCATCTGCTGCTGTCTCCGGTGGGGGCCCAGCCAGCACTCTCACGTTTCCGTGATTCCTACCAGTCATGTTGTGCCCTCTTCTGTTCTGTCCGTGGTTATAGGACTTCTTTCCAGATGGTATTCTGTTGGTAATTCCAGCTGACTTCTCCAAAAAAGTAATTCCAGATGCAACCTGGGAGGAGATTGGTGTAGCTCCACTTACTCCTCTACCATCTTGTCAGAACCTTGTTCATATGTTTTTTCTAACAATCCTTTGTATTTCTTTGGTGTGAGTTGTTACTTCTTTATTTTTGATTCTACTATTTGGGTCTCTTTTTTTCTTAATGAATCTGGTTAAAAGTTTGTCAGTCTTATTTATCTTTACAAAGAACCAGCTCTTGGTTTCATTCATCTTCTGTATTGTTTATTTTATTTATTTCTGCTTTGATCTTTATTATTTACTTCATTCTCACTTTGGGTTTTGTTTTTCTTTTTCTAGTTTTTATTAAAATGTAAAGTTAGATTGCTTATTTAAGATTTTTCTTGTTTCTTGAGGTAGGCCTGTAATGCTATAAATTGCCCTGTTATAACTGCCTTTTTTGTGTTCTTATTTTCATTTATTTCAAGGTATCTTTTGACTTCTTGATCCCATTGTTAACCCATTCACTATTTAGCAACATGCTATTTAACTTCCATGACTTTGTGTGTTTTTCAGTTTTTTTTTTTTTCCTACGATTGATTCTAATTTCATAACATTATGGTCAGAGAAGATGCTTGATATCTTTTCAGTCTTTTAAAATTTATTGAGACTTGTTTTGTGTCCTAAAATGTGTTGTGTCCTAGAAAAGGTTCCACATGCAACTTTCAATATTGTATATTCTGCTGCTTTGAGGTAAACTACTCTGAAAATATCAATTAAATCCATATGATTTAGTGTGACATTTAAGGTCATTGCCTCCTTGTTGATTTTTTGTCTGAAAGATTTCTTCATTGATGTCAATGGGTTGTTAAAACCTTCTACTCTCAATTTCCCCCTTCATGTCCACCAATATTTGCTTTACATATTTAGATGCGCCTATATCGGGTGCATAAATATTTATAAGGATTATACCCTCTTATTGGAGTGTTCCCCTTATCATTATGCAGTGTCCTTCTTTGTTTCTTATTATAGCCTTTGTTTTAAAGTCTATTTTGTTAGATATAAGTATTATTGTCCAGCTTTTAAAAAATTTTCATTTGCATGAAACATGTTTTTCCATCTTTTTACTTTTAGTCTGTGTGTATCTTTTATTCTGAGGTAGTCTCTTATAGACAGAATGTACATTGATCTTTCTTATCCATTTAGCTACCTATGTTTTCTTTTGATGGAATGTTTAAGCCATTTATTGTTTGTTTGTTTGTTTTGTTTTTTGGATAACAAGATATGTGAGCATAACTGTATTTTATTAATACAAAGTGAAAAAAGTAGTATCAAAATATTCAAGTAAGTAAAGCATATATATTTTTATTGGTCTCTGATGACACTTTTCTCTTTTTTATAGCTACACTAAATTATAACAATTCTCCAACTTTGAACACCTCGATCATACCTCTTTATATACCTGCAATTTCTTCCTCCCAAAGGAGAGAGTGAACATGTGTTTGAAAGAGTTTTATCCCTAACACAATCCATGTGACCTCCATGTCTTCTAAAATGATTTCTGGTGGGAATGCTAGTGATTTTGAAGATCACATGTAATTTCCTGCTGAGCTGTTTAGCATGTGCAAATTACCATTTGACCTCCATAGTGACATATTTGTCATAGCAATTTTCACTTCTAGTGAAATGAGTTGAATTGCCTCTGTAAAAGTGATTTTAAGCAGTAATTCTTCATAGAAACCTTTCACGTGGATCTGCCACTATGTGTTTTACAGATTGATACCTGGTCTTCAGATATTTCTTTTTATGTTGTTTTTAATAAGAAGCACAATATTTCCATAACTCATATTTGGAATGGTTCCTGGTTTTGGAAGCTGATTATTAAAACTGAGCATATGGAGATCTTAAAGTAGAAACTTATGGGGGAAAAACTGTTGATCAAGTCTATTTTGCAGCATTGAGAAATTGAATGCTTGCAAACTCTTTGTAAAGCAAGGTTTAGTCTTTGTAACTTTGAAAAATCCTAAATTAGTGATCTATCATTGTTGGGTAAGTTAATAAATTGAAAAGTTCCATCATAGTTATTTCTAAAGAATTAGATTGTTTCTTTGTTCACATTTTCTCCCTTTATGATTGTATTGCTCAGAAGCAGTCAATGGGTTTTTAAAAGAGAATTTTAAAAAGGAAGTTGCATTCAGGTGATTGACTTTGTTGTAAAGAAAATTAATTAGAGAATAAGGGAGGTTAATTCTAAGTAGAGTAATAAAGTTAGAATCTAATTGAAAGGCTTATTTGTTCTTGATTCAAAATCTGTAACACGCATACATACATCTCTCTCCTCCATGGACTTCTTTGCTAAAAGGAGTATAATACAAAAATTATACCATCCAAATGTTCATAATGATTGCATTAACATTTTCACCAAAATTTTCTGGGTACCAAATGTCCACATTCTACTCTGCACTTGACATTAAAATACAAGTAAGATACTGTGCCTTCACCAACTTTAGCAAAAGAAAAGGAAAACATTTTTTAAAGGATTGCACTAGTGTGTGAGACATGTACTCCTAGAAGTGTATTTAAGGTGCAATGAGAATACTGAACTAATTAGGCATTCTTTAGATACAGGCAGGAAGAAATAAGGGCATCTGCAAGAACAGGGAGCCATTAAGGTTGCACTTGTTAAAAGAATTGTACTTATTTTGGTATGGATCTGTTTCAAGATGCATGTGAAGGAGTGGCAAATAATGACACTGAGAAGACCAGCAGAACATATTCTTAATGCTTGCAGGAAACTGTTCACAGTTTTAAGCAGAGATTTGCTCTTGGAAAGATGCCTTTGGCAGGGAACATAAAGATTAAAGAATAGTTAAATCATAGTAAGAAACCAGTTAGGAGCCTATTACACTCAAAGACACTGAGGGTTTGAACTCTAACCAGGAAATGAGGCTAGAAAGGTGGGCCATATTTGACATATTTTTAAGGAAAGCATAAATGACTAAGTTTAATGAGCTATTGAATGTGGGAAAAGGGACTGAAGTGAAATCAGAGAAGGCTCCTGGGTTCTGATTGGGCTGGCTGGGTTTATCTTGCTGCAGTTGATCAAGAGAGGGTCACAAGGGTGACTACCAGTTTGGGAAGAGAAGAAAATGAATTCAGTTTGGACTTGTTGATTTTAAAGAAACCAGTTGGACATCTATGTAGACATACCTGGGGAACTATTAAAAATGTAAGCTCTGCTTGGAGCAGCAAAATGGAGGCAGAGTAGGAGAATTTATCTCACACTACATTCCAGAACCAAGCTGAAAATAAAAATAAAGAGTACAAACTCCCAAACCAAACAACTGAAGACTGCCTAAAGAGAAGATACTTAATCAAGGACTCAGAGGGGGCCAGCACCGCCGTCAGTTGTTGAACAGAGGTGGCTGCAGGGCTGTGGGAGTAGCAAAGCCTGGCTTACAGACCAAGCTCCCAAGTGCAGTGTTCAGCACCGTGCAAGGGCCATGGGTTTCTTTCCATGGGAGGGAGCCTGCTGCTGTCAAAGCCACAGTTTTTCTTCATGTCCTTTTCTCTTTTCTTCCTTTCTTTTCTTTTTTTCCTCTTTTCTTCTTTTCCTCTCTCCTTTTCTGTTCTTTTCTTTCTCTTTTCCTACCTTTCTTCCCTCCTCCTCCCCCTCCTCCCCCTCCTTCCCTTCCTCCTCTTCCTCCCACAGGTGTCTATGTAGTATTGTAGGGAGATGAGAAGATAATTTTCAAAAGCTAGCATTTACTAATTTTTAAGGGATTATTATCCATTATATCAAAACACTGGAGTTGAAGTAGCTGTGTCAAAGGACTTCTCTAAAACATCTATGTCATAATATCTTGTTTCTGAGAGTATATAGAGTAAGAAGAGGATTAAGTCAAAACTCCAGCATTATGGAGACAGGCAAAGAAGGAGTAGGAAACAAATAAACACATGTAGTACAGTTTGTAAGAACTGTACTGGGGAGTATAAACTGATTAGGAGAAAGTAAAAATTATATGCACCAATGAAGAGGGATAGTGCAATATTTTAATTTGTAAGGAGCCATCCTGAGATCTGAGAGAAGGGAGGGAGAGAGGGAGGGAGGGAGGAAGGAAGGAAGGAAGGAAGGAAAGAAGGAAGGAAGAAGGGAAGGAGAGGGCACCAATATAGGTATATTTACAGATGCATGTTTGAGGTAGGAGGAGTGAAGAGAAGGGATATATTGAGTATAAGGGGATTAACTTTATTAGCCTTCAATATTGGGGCATAGCTGGAGGCAGGTGATATGAAGGGAGGAGATGGGGCCACTGATATGGGTGAGACTGATGATGGATTTCAATAGCTACTTTGAGAGTTGGGAAGGGATTTCATTAGCAACATGTAAAACGACTAGAATTAGGATGCTAAAATGCCTCTGATTTAGAAGTATAAACATGTACTATCACTAATCTGCCTTGCCTGGTTGTGTGTGTGTGTGTGTGTGTATTTTTAAGGATGATATGCAGATCTTTGTAGAAGCGGACAGTGGTTGGAGGTTCTTTAAGGGGGCTGTGAGAAGAACAGAGGGGTAGGAAGCAAAAACGTAAAGATGAGTTTAGAAGTTTAATATATTAATAACATAAGAATGTCAATGGCTAATTAAATATTTTTCATAAATCTTAACTTTGGGAAGTCCATTTAATTTACTGAAATTTGTAGGTCTCTTTCTTTCTTCTGTTAATGACTGATTTGTCATTCAGTTATTCTAGAGGGCAGAGGTCGTCTGTTTTGATTTCCATTGTTGTTTCTAGAAGTCATGTGCAAATAGTAGATGCTTACTAATTGGCTTTTGAACAGATTTTACAAAAGTGATTCCTGTTGCCTACATAGTCTAAGAAAAAACAATGAAAATATTGACATATTGTGATTATTTTACATTTTAATTTCTTATTTTTTTCACAAGCATAGTTTTAGGTAACAAGGATAGTGTTAAGTAGAGTCTATTAGGATCTATATGGTTGTCTAAAAGGCAAAGAAGTGAGAAGAACCATAGCTGCAATTTAAGGTTTCAGATAAAAGAAGATACTATTTAAGATGCCAGGCTGAATAAATTATTCTACAACAAAAGGCAGAGGGGAGGGGAGAGGGCAAGAAGGGGGAAAAGAAGGAGAAGGGGCTAATTAAGATACCAGTATAAATGACCCATGGACATGAATAAGACAGGCATTGACTGTGGGAGAAGGAGGGCTGGGCAGGACAGGGGGAAGCAATGGAGAAAAAAATGGAACAACTACAATAGAACAGTAAGGATATATATATATATATATATATATATATATATATATATATATATATCCTATATAAACAATGGGTTGGAAATTTCTAGGTGAGAAAAGAGACCTCTATTACATCAGTTGGTAAAGAATGATCTAATGTTTTGAAGTTCTTTAAAAATAATACAAGAAATAAACTCTTCTGAACGATTTTCAATGAGACATTCTTTGGTTCTTCAGACCAAGGCAAGCTTTGTGGATCCACATGACTGTCAGCCTTAGATATTCCAGAATTCTGTAATTGTGTGATCATAGGCTTTTGGCTCATTGGACCAAAATCAGAAATAGTTAAAATTCAGGGATTATTTTATTTCTTATTTCCCTGCACTGGACGTTTAATATGATTTTTTATATTCACCAAAGTACAGGAGCATTTATATCTCACAAATGTTTGCTACTATGAACAAAAACTAAGATCTTTTATGTTGTTTCCTTAAAAGAATAATAAATACATGTTGCTGAGTCTAGTTAATGCCTTATTTCAGCCACTTGGATTTTCTGGACTGTCTAGAGCCCTCTCACTAACTTGATTTTTAACCTGCAGAGGTGCAGGACTAACTTTGCTACGGTGTTAGATAGGACAAGAGAAGTGGCAGTGAAGAAGCCAAACAATGCATTAACTCTGGTTAAGGCTGCTTTTAAACATGTGCTACCAAAGGAAAGACATATGGTATGTTTTAAAAGATTATGTCTGATTTAAGGGTAAGCTTTTTAAATAAGGTTTAAATAAAAGTAGAATTTGATGTGCAGGATTTGTCATCAGTAAGCTATGTACCTATAACCAGGCATTTTCTATAATAGAACCCTTGTTGCATGTTTTGGAATTACATGGTCAATTAAGCTCTTAAGTACCTAAAGCTTGGTCAAATTTTAATTGTAAATTCATAACTCAGAGAATTAGCCAGATGTATACATATTATTTTCTCTTTGCTACACTCTGAAATTTAAACAATGCTGTTAAATGTTTTCAGCATTAACCGATAATAGTAATCGGGCACAGTATATTTTAAGTATTCTAATTGGTTTTTTGATTTTAAAAAGAAATCAGAATATAATGACTTTGAAAAGCATGTCAGAGCAGATTTTTATATAAATTTGACTTTTTCAATTGAACTTTGAAATTAACATTTATAAATGTTTTGATGATAATTGTATTTAATGGTTTTATAACCCAAGGTAGTGCAGCTAGCAGTCTACATATTGATGTGAGAGAGCTTCATCAAGAACCTGTTTTCATTCCTTTAAGAGATTCATTTAACACATGAGTATTGAGCAACTACTACATACTAGGCATTGGCATGCAAGAGTCAGATTCATTGTAAAGAAATGATACATCAAGCGGAATTTTGGAAACCTTTGAGAAAGGACATTGTGATTAGAAAATGGAGAAAAAAGCAAGAATAATAATTCAACAGTAAAGAGAAGACTTATACTATATGGTAGAATAAGACCAGAAACAAAATATTTGATTAGAGCAAAGTATCTAGAGCATATATTCACATATAAAGGTCCTTAAAGTATTTTAAATTAGGAGTAAATTAATGAATAATTTTCTTTCAATTTGGCTGTTCTAAAGACATAAACTTGACAGACAAAATTCCTCTACCTCCTTAATGGACTGACTAGAAGAATTTAAGAGAATAGAAGGGTTATAATGGGGAAAATTACATAAAAAGAACAAAATATCCTCTGGAGGAAAGAAAAAGTAAAAATATTACTATGATATTTTTCAGATATTTTTCCTGCAACCAGTTTATTATTTTTATTAATACTTATTTTAATGCTTAATTTGAACACATATCACAACAGAAGTAAAATGTTGACAGATTGTACTTTTACTCATATAAAGTATACTTTATTATCTCCATCTTTTATTTTTGTCCTTTTGACTGATATCAATAAAATGAATGTGTGATATCCTATTGTTTTTAAAAATAGTTATAATGTGTTAGTCATTACTAATCTCTAGAGATTGCTCCTAAATTTAATAACCTAACAAGATAAAAAATGTCTATTGCTAACTCTCTTGCACTTGTAAATGATTTATTTTTACCTGTTTGGGCATTTATTTTTGTAATCAAACAAAACTTTGCAATTAATGAAAATAACTAGTTTATAATCCAGTTTTCAATGTCCATTTGTTATGATCAACAACCTAATTCTTGTCTTTGGAAATTTTCACAATGTGTATACATAAAATGATTAAAATATTTACAGAAAAACTGGATATACTATTGCACCAATTATTTAAAAATGTTTGATGGTAAAATATAGATAACAAAGATAACATGTTAATAATTTTTAGAGGTGTGTAGTTCTGTGGCAAATAAATACATTCATATTGTATAACATCATCATTCATTTCCAGAACTTCATTTCTACTAAAACTCTATACCCATTAAATAGTAATTCTACATTTCTTTCTCACTCTGATGGAGGGCAACCATTATTCTACTTTCTGCCTCTATAAATTTGACTATTCCAGGTACCTCATATAAGTTGAATCATTACAGTATTTGTCATTTTGTGATTGGCTCATTTAATTTACCATGTTTTCAAGGTTCATCCATTTTGTGTCATGTGTCAGAACTGCCTTTCTTTTTAAGGTTGGATATATTTTGTTTATTTACATCCTCACCAATAAGTGTTATTTTCTATGGTTTTTAAAAAAAATTTTATTGTTGTTGTATTACATCCATCCCCTTTTTGCTCCCCTCTGTCCCCCTCCCCACCCACCCATTCCCCCCAAAGTCAATCCCACCTGTTGTCCATGTCCATGGTTCCTTTATACTAGGTTCTTGTCTAAGCTGCTCCCCTTTCTTGCCTCTGCCTACCCCCTATTTTCTATGTTTTTAAAAATGTTTACCTTTGGTAATTACCATTCTAATGGCTATGCAGTGGTATCTAATGGATATTTTGATTGACATTTCTATTATGATTATGAATATTGAACATCTTTTCTTGTGCTTATTGGTAGTTGCATATCTTTGGGAAAATGCCAAGTCCATGCCCATTTTTAAATTGAGTTCTTTGTTTTTATTGTTGAGTTGTAGGAATTCATATTTTATATTCTAGATGTCAATCCCTTATCAGATATAAGATTCACAGGTATTTTCTCTCATTCTGTGTATATTTTTCATTCTTTTGAAAATGCCCTTTAATGCAAAAAAGTTTAATGAAATTCACTTTATCTTTTTTTCTTTTAGTGTTGTAGCAAATAAATTATTGCCAAATCCTATGTTACATAGTTTTTATAAAATGTTTTCTTCTAAGAAATTTATTGTTTAAGCTCTTATGTTTATTTTATCCATCTTAAATTAACTCTTGTACAGAATGTAAAGTCATGATTCAACTTTATTCATGTATATACCCAGTTTTCTCATCTTTATTTGTTGAAATTATTAGTTGAGCCCTGGCTGGTGGCACAGTGGGTAAGGTACTGGCCTGTGAACCTGAAGGTCACTGTTTGATTCCCAGCCAGGGCACATAACCAGGTTGCTAACCAGGTCTCCAGCCAGGTCCTTAGCTGGAGGCAGGTGAAAAACAACCATACATTGATGTCTCTCTCCCTACCCCTCTTTCTAAAAGTAATAAATAAACTCTTTAAAAAAATTATTAGTTGAGAAAATATTTGTTTCTTCCCATTGAAAAGCCTTGGTATAATTTGTTAAAATCATTGACTAGGTATGAAAGGGTTTATTTGCAGTCTCTCTATTTATGAAAATTACTTTTTTCTGTAGGTGAGTAATTTTAAATTAAGACCCATTTTTAAAAAATTTAGAACAGTTTAAGGTTTACAGCAAAATTGAGGGAAAGATGCAGAGATTTCCCATATATGCCCTTCCCCCACTCAAACAATTAGTTTCAAATGAACTTTTTGTTTTGGGAATAATTTTAGATTTACAGAATAGTTGGAAAGATAGCATAGAGATTTCCTATATATCCTTCAAGTAGCTTTCCCTACTGTTAACATCTTATATTACCAAAATATATTTCTCAAAATGAAAAAAAAATATTAGCCAAACTCCATACTACTCATATTTCACCAGTGTTTCCATTAGTGGTCCAGGATCCAATGCTGAATAACACACTGGGTCTAGTTACCTTGTTTCCCCAGTCTTCTCTAATCTATGATAGTTTCTTAATCTTTCCTGATTTTTTATGACCTTGAAAATCATGAGGTGTACAAGCTATTGAATGTCTCCCAATCTAGGTTTATCTGATGTTTTTAACATGATATCAAAGGACATATTATATCCTCATGACATCATTGATAATGTCAACCTTCATTGTATCAAAGTAATATTTACTGGATTTCTCCACTAGAAGGGTATTATTCGTATTACATACTCTTTTCATTAGGAGTGATCACTAATTTTAATCCCTACTCAAGAGAAGAGGACTTAAGCTTTACCTTTTTATTTTGGAGGGGACAATTTACATATAATTATTTGTAATTATTCTGTAAGGATTTCTCTCTTATTTACTTTGAATAATTTTATTCAATCATTTATTTACATATGTGATGCATGGATATTCACTTTATATTCTGGGCTGTGATCCAATACTCCATTATTTTATTGATCAAACTGTTCCAGCTTTGGCCTCTGGGGTTCTTTAAAGTTGGCATCCATGGGTGAAGGGAAAACCCTCCAATCATTTGTTATTTGTTCTAGTACTGGAAGATGCTCCAGGATCTCTTGTATTTTTCTCACTTCAGCTTTAGAATCAGCCATTTCTTCAAGAACACCAGGTCTCTCCCTCTCTCTTTCCCCTCTTCCTGTCTTTCTTTCCTTTGTACTTTCTTTTCTTTGTAACACAAAGGTGGCCTTCAGGATTGGATGCCATATGTGTCCAAACTAAACTAACAAGTCTTTATACATGTTATGAATTCATTACATAAATAAGTTTCCTGTCCTACGAGTACTTAAAATTTGCACTAAGATAAAGATATCTTAAGAGCATCCTCAATTACTCAGTTCTAAGCTCTATGCAGCACACCACCAAATTTTGCCTTAAATAAACAAAACAAAACAAACAAAATACTGTCTTTACTTAAGACAGTTATTAACATGAGTATGGTTTATGTAACTGGGCCTATCCTTGTTTTTCTGGGTGTTTCTTGATATCAGAAAGAGCAGATGACCTCGTTGACTCTATCACAAATTTGTTTTAGTAGAAACAAGCATATTTATAAACAAAATCTTTTCCCAGCCTGGTTTCTTATCCTGTAAGATTACTATCTGAAATACCTCATCTGATACATAGTCAAAGGTAACAGGAAGAAGTGAATTGAGATGACGTTTATTTGTGAAACTCCTTTATGAGCAATTCATTTTATTACTCTGTCTTGTTGTCAGTTATGATGTTCTGAACTGTAGTTGTGGTCAAAAAGATTTGCCAACAAAGTTTTATGAAAAACTTGAACCAACTGCTCAGATAACTTTCCATTTAGGAAGGATATGATCCCCAAATCCCATTTTAATTGAGAAAGCACCAGGGTAAGGAATATCTTTCTCTTTGTTCAATCAAAAGACCATGACAAATGGAAAAATATTAATGAGGTGTTAGCAAATGGAATGGTGGTAGAAAAAATAACAAAACTGGATGAAAGATAAATTTAGAAATGGACAATCAGTATTATGTTGAATGTACTCTAAACCAGTAATGCAATGATTTAGTAATAATACTGAGGAGTGGGAGATCCATAATGGTCAGTTTGCTAGATAAGGCAGCTATAGATATTTAATTTTGATTCTATAAATCTATGTATCTATAATATATAAAATGGAAAATTTTCTGTTTGTACTAAAAAGTAACAATAACAGTTTCAGTGCTAGTCTTAACATGATTGTATTGCGATCAGCAGGGTTTTAAAAATTGTCTCAAAGGTTAATCTTGGCGATCATCACATTATACTCACTCTTATTCTAATTGGTTATATTTAGTGGCAGATTGCAAGCTTTCCTTATTATCTTGTTAAATCAAGAGGTGAGAGCCTTTCAAGGCTTCTCTTTTTAAACATCTTTTATTAATGCTAATATGCCAGATGGGAGAAATTAAAATGGTTCTGTTCTTCATGCTGCTGCTACCCACAATTTTACCACATCATTTGCTGGTTAAGGAAGCATACGAAAATGATAGGTAGAGAACACAGTTGTAAAAGTTCAGAAATGATGGAATTCCTTGTTTAAGAAAAACCTTTATTTGACTACAAAAAAGAATGCCATTATTCTCTGAACATACCTAAAGAACACTGATGGAATTAATATAACTTGAAGCTCGTACACAGTGTGATATTTCCCATTTACCTATGTTTATTCTTAAATTCCAGCCAGTATCTGGCAAGATAATTACATAAGAAAAATTCCTCTTGGTCCATTGGGTTAATTGTCTAGAGCAACTGCATTCATTTAAATGTTGCTTCTTTCCCATTTTCTCATCCTTTGAGAAATCAATGGCTCTACTGAATGCCTACTTAATATTTTTACAGCCTTTGGGAAATACATACACAGTGTTTCAGCAGGTTAAGATCATCTGTCTGGAAGAGTATTTTCAAACCTTCAACCTTCCCACAGACATACTCAGTTAAACTTTGGATTCTAAGAATACACTGAGTCTTGGTGGTTATTCTACTTACACTTTAATTGTTATAAGCAATATTGAGATGCACATGAAAGATAGTTTTATTGTAATGATAAGCTTGAATGGACTCTAACTTTTGCTTAAGTTAAATAATTTGAAAACTTAAGTCTATACTATTTAATAATAATTGAATGCAATTTAACATATTATTTTCTATGCACCCTCCCAATTGAAGAACTTGCTGATTGAGAACTCTGGGTCAAGAACAGGTCCAAAAATTCTCTTGCTTTTTTAGAGGGGAAACCCAGAATTGCTAATTATATCATTGCTTTTAGTAGAATTCCATTATGAATGGAAGATGAATATACTATTTTTTATAATTCTGCTCTTAAATCAGAAAGTACTTCTTATTTACTTATATGTTGACCCTGATTTGTATGCACAATTCTCTATGCATCTTTTCCCCAGGATGTCTCCCACTGTCCAGATTTGCCCAAAGATTGAAGAGCAATTGCTACAAATTAATGGCCATATATGGTTAATAAACTTGAGAATGACATCACACTTTACCTGTCCAGAATAGCTGAAAGCCACAGCAGAAGAGAAGATGATATGAAAGCTAATGTCAATTATTGGAAAGAAAATAATAGGGAAGGCAAAAGCACAATGAAATTGGAGCCAAAATACCTGTATTCAGGGCCAAGATCTTAAAATGTATTAGTGTGCCGTGTCTGACAAGTCAATTTCTCTGAGCTTCAGTTCCTTTTTTGGGAGACATTAAGTCATCTAAACTTGCATCCAGGTACTTAAACAATTTTTTAAAAATGGAACTGCCTTATTTTATTAAGATTTTATTTATTATTTTTCAGAAAGAGGGGAAGGGAGAAGGGCTGAGAGGGAGAGAGACATCAATGTATGGCTGCCTTTCACCTGCCTCCAGCTATGGACCTGGCTGGAGACCTGGCTTGCAACCTGGTTATGTGCCCTGGCTGGGAATTGAACCAGCAACCTTTGGGTTCGCAGGCTTGTGCCTTATCCACTGTGCCACTAGCAAGGGCCTTAAACAAAATGTTTTTAGGACAAATGATATGTCTGAAACTTAATTTTTTTGTATGATTGTTACTCTTATTGTGGGAGCCACACAAAATATGAAGTGTTACATAAATCATATCCATATTTATATGACTTATTTTGCAAAGAATCACATATAATATTTTAATATCTCGAGTATATTTTGCCTTTTGTTGTGAATTTACTATATTTAATTTGATTTCCAGATTATTTAAAGTATTAATAGTATATTTATGAAAGTAAAAATCTAGACAGATAACCAAGTTATGTCAATCCAAGGGTATGTCTGGAGTTCAGTTTTACATCTAATTCTGTTGCACATGCATGTCTAATGAAAAAACAAACAAAAACTACCTCACCACCACCACCAACATGGACAATGACAACAGTTACAACATCAGAACACAATACTGTCAATTTCTTGCCAGCAGCCAGAAAGATTTATTTCCATTTTCTATATGTACAGGTATTTCAGACTACATATAGAATCTAATGAATATGAAAATGACTTACCATTAATATAACTTATTGTTAAAATAATAATGAACCACCAAAATTTAATATTACAATATTAGGACTTTTCTGTTTAAGATATATCTGCATTTTACAAGTTGTTTTCAACAATTTGTATTTTCATAAAAACAACATACAGTGTTTCTCAACTGTGCCCCTGTAATTTTTGAGCTCTTTTCCCATTGCCACAGTTTGCTAAACCTCTGTTTCTTTTTAACAATCTAAATAAAAGGTTCACCCAACTGCTAGAACCATAAAAACATAGGACTATGCAAATCAGAGACTAATAGTGGTGGTAGAGACACCATGAAAACAGGGCAGCTGACATAACTTTTAAGTAGGAGGAAGGCAGCTCTCAGACACCAGAGCAAATAAGAAGCTCATGATCAGCAAGGGTAGAACAACAGACCCTGGAACTGATAGTAAGGTAAGGAAATCCCAGATGTCAGAGAGCTTTACCTTTTGGTCTTCTTGTCTTTCTAAATCCCTTGGAGTTACAAACATTGCCTAAAAAGGAATTATATTTGTTTCCGCATTTCATCTTCAAACAGCAAAAGAATATAGTTGTTCCATAAAAATTGTATTAGCTGGCATTCACTAGTGCCAATGTTGATGTGCTAGTTACCTCAAGCATCCCTTGTGGCTCTTCATGTGATTATTTTAGGAAGTCCAAAATCTACTTGGAGAAAATATACTCTGTGATTAATCTCACAAACAAGATTTTTTTTCATATTGTTATAAAGATACATAAAAGACTAGGACATGTTTTAACTGGTTAGCAAAGTAACTAAATAGATATCTAGTATTACCAATATACACTGACAATTTGACTTTCATGAGGAAAATTTGACCCATAATAGCTGATTACATTGCAAAGTCTGGCTTGGTATGAGGCTTCAGGGATATTAAATAAAACTCTTCTTCTCTATGAAAATGTAGTCATGGAAATGGGATTAAAAATTAACTTGGGGGAAATTGACTGATAAATTGTTTTCCCATGAAGGTGTTGTGACTGATACATTGTCTTCCCATGAAAGCATTGACCAAAAAGACCTTCATCTTATCCATAGATAAGGTTCATCCACCCGTTGTACTGAGGGTCTGTCAAGCATCATCCAAAGTGAGGTGCTTTTATTATGTTCTCATTTTGCTCAAGTTCATTAATCTTCTGCACACTTTGGCAACCAGAGATTTGTCAGTGTCAAGGAACATCGTATAAGGAATCTGTGCAATATGACTTTGTTTAGATTTGGGAGCATCAACTTTATGCAGATACCCTAACCCCAGATATGAAGATGTTAAATATGCATATCTAGTTTGAGTTAGAAAGATTTGAAATGTTTGCCTTAGTAAAGAGTGAATTTAAAATATTATGAAAATGTAACAATGAACATTTATATAGCACTCTACACATTGCTCCATAGATAATATTTTAATCAGTTGCAATCAGTTAAGTTATAGTAGTATGTACATTCTTATCATTGTGGGCTGACAAAGAAACTGAGAGTTTTAAGACCCTTGGAGAGAGAAGATGAGTCTCCCAAGATTGCACAGGTAGTAAAGGATGGACCCAGGACTCAAAGCTGGGTGCTCTGATTAAAAATCTGTGCTATTTTCCATATTGCTATCTTCCCTCTCCCATGCAGAAATGGAACGGGTAAACAACCATTCACGAGATTAATTTATTTTACCAAGAAGTAGAAAGTACAGTACAGGTCTTAGATGACTGGCTATATTTTTGTAAATATAAACTGAATCTCAATATTCATTGGATCTAAAAATCGAATGGCCTACATAGCCACTTCACTATATCTGGATATATCCTGAGACCTCTTTGAAAATAACTGCGAGGGCAGTTAACACCTTATTTTTGTTTCAAAAATTCTTAAGTGACTTGTGATAAATTTTGTGCACACACAACATTAAATTGGCATTGTGGTTCACATTACTGCAAATTAGAAGTATCATTTAAAAGTAAATATGTGAATGTCACAAATAAGTAGAGAAACTAATATTAACAAAGTTATTGATTTATTGGATAGGAAGCCTTTTGTAGATCTGGTTTTAAAACTGCAGTTGCCCATTCTTATGTTGTCTAAAGATGCATTTTTGCTGTGCAGTATAGTTCTTCCAAAACTGAAGATCAGGACAGTCTCCCTGTAAAAGAAGGACAGGCAGGCTATTTCACATATAGACTCAATTTAGTTTTTTCTGAATGACCTTGTTTCAAAGCCAAATAATAGACTAAAATACACACAAGATGGATTTGAAACTTCTCTCATGCCATTCCTGCTTATGTTCCATTTATATATATATAAAATTTCAAATAAGGTATCATATATATTTTCAGTATTCTTATTATAGAATGGTTTTATAATGACATGCCCAGTCAAACAAATGAAGTCTTTGGAGTTTGGAGGTTTGCCTATGAATGGCAATACATACGATTTAGCTTGCTGCAAGTTATAAAAGACACATCTTAATTAAGAAAAAATACCAAATTGCCTAAATATTGAACACATGTATGAGAATATATTAAAATCAATGACTAATACATGGTTTTGAAATCTGGATAAATGTTTAAAATGTTTCTTCAATTACAGCCTGTAAAAGATATAACCTATAAATACAACTGTTGGAACTGCCTTTATTTTTTGTTACTATGAATATGATGTATTTGATGTGCTAATAGTTTATTTTGCCAACTACACTCACTTGATGAACCACATCCAGATTCTCAAGTGGTGGGCAGCAGAAAAGATGCTGCTCACCTCACTGCTGTGTGGGGAGGGGTAGTACAGACTAGGAAGGAGGCTGGCTTGCATAATCCCTCCTCCCTTTCTCTTACCTTCCTCCTGTCTTCTCTCCTTCCTTCCTTCCTTAAAAAGAAAAACAAAAACATATATTAAGCCCTTTTCATGATTTAAGTACTTTGGTAAAAGCTGGGATATAATAGTAAGGTATCCACAGTATTGCCTTTCTGGAACTTAGAGAAAATAGAGAAATCCAACTGGTAAACTGGCAATTACAGTTCAATAGAACAGATTCTCTAAAATTTGGAAGCGAAGGGTTCTGTTGGGTACCCTAATCAATTCTTTGAGGGAAGGAGGAAACCCTTTAAAGGAAATTACATCCAAACAGAGGCCAAATTCATAATTTACTCCTCTTTTTAACAGTTTCTTATTCCTGCAAAATAAAGATGCCACTTGAATCTTCCCCATCTTCAGTTTTAATTTTGGGTTTATCCCTACACAAGCCTTGGACTTTAGTCCATCTTCACTAAAGTCTTCTTTTCTGATCTTAATTCCCACCATCTAGATGTATTTATTTCACTCTATTTTGTATTATAGTTTATTACTTCCATGTGTTTGTTCAGGTAAAAGGCAAGGACTAACTCTCAATTTCCTCAGTCCTAAACTTACAAAATTTGCTCTCCATGATTAAACACCGTACGTATATCATTGTGTCCTAGCACAGACATCTCTGACAGAACTAAAAGGACTTACACATTTTTTTCATTTATTCATTCAGCGAATTGATTGATTATATACTATGTGCAGGGGGAAAAAACCCAAAGGTGAACATCTATGAATGTATTTAATATAGGAGATCAAACATATTCCCAAATAGGGTCAGTTAAAATAATTAGCTTATAGCATTTATTTGTCTGCCCAACAGCTATTTATTGAATATGTACTATGTGCCAGTCCTAATTGTCAAAGAGCTTATAATTCATTTGGGAGATACTTACATGGAAACAGATAAATAAATATGATAAATTCATATAGTGATAAAATGCTAATAAAAAGTAAAATAACATAAAGTATTAGATGTGTGAAAGGATTGTGAAGGCTTCTATGAATAAGTGCCTTTTAAAGTAAGATCTGAATGGTGAAAAGGATCTAGCCATCTGAAGATCAGAGAGAAGGGAATTTCAGGGGGTGGGGACAACAAGTACAAGGAATATTTGTACTTGTGACATATATGTGCATGTGACATATTTGAGGAAAGTATAGAATTATAAGGAGACTGATGACTGGTGTCTAGGAGAGGAGTGGTTTTAAAGTAAAATAGGAGAAGAAGCGATGGTTCAGATCATTATAACATCTTGTAGGTCATAGAAAGGAGTCTAAATTTTATTTTAAATGCAATGAGAAATCATTGAGGAACTTTAAAGAAGTGGGCAAAATGATCCGATTGACACATTTGAAACCCCTCCAAATTCTTCGCAGAGAATACATTTTAGAAAGAGGAGTCAGGAAGTCCTGGTTTGCAGCTTTTATAGTGGGCCTCAAAAAGAAGGTGAAGGTGACTTGAGTAGGAAAGGTGGAAGATGAAACAGAGAACTAGAAAAATTTGAGATATTCTATGGAGGTAGATTCAGCAGGACTTCCTGATAGTTGATAAAGAGTATAATAGATAAATTCATCATGATTCTTCATATCATGAGTATTCAAAATAGGAGGAAGTTATGGACATTGGGGTGTGGAGGAAAAACTGGATTCCTTAATGTAATAGTTAACAAGATTAATCTTTAGCCACCCTATGGTGAGCATTTTCACTGCATTAATACACCCAAGACAATATATATAAACTCTTGATAAGGCTATGAAGGATAATTAGGGACTTTATTTTTGGCTGGAATTATATCAGCTCAGTACATAATAAGCTGTAACTCACCTTTATTAAAATCTTACTAAGTGTAATTTATGCCATGAAGTAGATCTTTCAAGAAGCAGGTTCTTGGTGGGGAATATTAAAGGAGAAAATCCTTGGTGGCAAACGTTTAGAACACTCCTACTTAGATTTTGAATATTTTCTTGAGTTGGCTAAACTACCTCTTCTTTCCTACTCATCTGATTTGCTTATCAGTTGGTCTTCTCCACTCTGTTGATGTTTGTCTAAAGTAGCAAGGAATGCCAGTGACTATAATTTAATCATATCTGAGTTTTGGGAAGGTCAAAATAAAGTTTCCATAAAATAATATTTCATCATCTACATTTTAATTTCCCATGTTTTCAACCTTAAATCTAAGCATTTCTTTTACAGAATTGACCTTTTAATGCAGAAACAATAAGATTCCTTGAAGTATAATTGAAATGTTTTCTTTACATACCCTGGCCAGTGTGCTTCCGTTGGTTAGAGTGTTGCCCAGTAGACTAAATGGTTGAGGGTTCGATTCCTAGTCAAGGCACATACCTAGATTACAGGTTCCAGTCCTAGTCAGGGTGCATACCACAGTCAGGGTGTGTATGAGAAGGCAACAAATTGATGTCGGTCTGTCTGTCTGTCAATCTCTTGCTGTCTCTTTCAACAATAAAAAATGTCCTCAAGTAAGGATAAAACAATAATAATACAGAAATGTTTTTTTCCCCTTAAAATTAGTGTACCAGCTTTAAAGTTATCTTTCTTACTCTGAATAGAACAATGCACTGGTCTGAGATAGTAATGAAGATTTTGATGCTAGAAGTCTAGTGCATTGGCAACTCTATCATGAATTTACTTGAATGCTTTCTTCAATTTTATACTTGCAAAATGGCACAGCAAAGAAGTCTTGGTGAAATATTACAAATATCAGATCATACAAAAAAGATAAGGAAAATGAATAACTTGAAATGCTAAATTAGGACTTTATATAAAGATTAATAAGTAGAATTAGGATAAAGCCTTGCATTTTCTTTTAACATATCTCAATCACTATATTGATGTTTTGGTAAACCACTTTTATTGTATTTTTTCCTCAGTCACTGTATTGATTTTTTAAATAATTTGTTTTCATTTGTTGGCCAGGTACTAATAGTATAAAATTATTATTTTACTAAATTTACTTTTTTATCTAAAAATGTTTAGTTTTGCTGAAGGAATTTTAAAAAATTATTGAAATAGAGCAATTGTATCCATATCTGCTGACTTTTAACTTGATATTTTTGTTCTTCTGCTATTATGATATTCTTTTATATACTATTTGAGTGATTCCCAAAAGTTAATAGGTACTGTCAATAACTTTTGAAATTTTTACTCAGCTAAAAAGGTAATTTTTATCATTTAAAAGGAAAAAAAGCCATTACTAATGTTCATGTAATGTTAGAACACAAGCAGCCATGTTGTCTTTGAAGTAGATTTCCTTTTGTACATGAAAGAAAAAAACAGGTGAATTTTCTAATGTTCATCACAGTTCTTGCTGGAAATGTGGGGTTTTCTTTCTTTTCTTTTCTTTTCATTTGAGAATAAAAGCCCATGTTTGTTCAAACTATCTTTAAAATGAAGAGATACTGTAGATGTGTTTGGGGACCTTATGTATAAAGTTTACAGCTTAACAATCATTTTTATTTAGTTCATTTGCATTTATTTTTAACATACAGTTCCACCATGGAATGTCCTCCATTCAATACAAGATAGAAAATAAAAACTACAAAGACTAGTTGTTTTGCAAGAAACTTGTTCATGAGAAAGCCAGGGCTTAGCAGATAATAGTCTTGCTCTTAGGGCTGAATTCAGAGAAGTGTGGACCCTATCAGTTCTGAACACAATGCCCTTCAAAGTGAAATGACTACCTCACAGAAGAACTTCCATCTTTATACTGACTCCTGTTCACAATACTAATGAAAAATCATTTCTGTGGTGCTTTACTCTTTACAAGCAATATTTCACTTCACAAATATGTATTATGATCTTTCAGTAATTAGGATATAAATGAAAAAAGACAATACCTGCATTAGAGAATATATAATATAGTGGGAAAGAT
This sequence comes from Noctilio leporinus, assembly GCA_004026585.1. Lineage (NCBI taxonomy): Eukaryota > Metazoa > Chordata > Mammalia > Chiroptera > Noctilionidae > Noctilio > Noctilio leporinus. Next base: position 42,715 of record PVIW01000382.1, on the reverse strand, counting down.
AATTATATAAGTAAGTAAAAAACAACGACACATTATAAATTCTAGTAAACAATTCTGAAGAGGAAAGATGAAGGGGAAAGATAGGGATGCTAATTTTATCACATTTGAGCCAGTTTATAATTCCTTGAGATAACAAGAGCACCTTTACCTACACCTGATGGGAGAGGAGTGGTGAAAGGGCCTTGCCTAAGGCCACACAGCCACTTGTCACCACTGGGATCCTCTGCTTCCTCAGGTGGTGCTCCTTGCAATTTGCAGCAAGGACTCCAATCACAGCCTAGTCTTCTTGCACAGAACTGCTCTGCTTTCTTAAGTGCCACATCCTTGGTGTAAAGATGTTAGTTGACAAAAGTAGGTCTGGTGTAACTCAAATTACATTTTGGAGGACATATTTCAGGTGGTCTTTAAATAAGTCTTTTGCATTTTCATGGGACTATGGGGTTTTTCTGTATAGGAATTTAATGAGGTTTAATTTATATTTAAATATTTGAATGAGTATATTTGTTTTTATGGTAAAAAACAAATTTGAGGCATGTAGCATTTCGACCAGAACAAAACAATAAAAAAAAATCCTAGTTTAAACTAACTATAGTTGGATTCAGTAAAGAAATAAGATAACAGGAAAGTCGAGTTTTTATTTTTCTAGAAAGATAAATCAGAGATATTTTAATCATTGTCTAATGTTTGTAATAGTTATTGTTGAATTAAAAAAATGAAAATGTATTTTTTTCATTTAGTATTCTTAAACAAGCACTTTGGATTAGGTTTCCACCCCATGAAACACCAAAATTAGTATGAATGAACTTAAATTACACAATGATAACTATTGTATGAATCATGCTGGAAACCTCCTGGATACTGGCAGCCCATACAATCCAAATTGTGCAGAATAAAGGTTTATTTCTAAGCTATTCTTTGACTAACTTTGAGAGTGTGAAAAAAAAGCAAATTGTTTTAGTCTTTTCTGTATTGATTATGTTGGAGGTCTAATTGAATCAGATAGACATAATGTATACATAAGGTGCTGGACCACTGGGATAATGCAGTTGGACTTGTTGCAAACATTCATATAATTAAAGATTTGTTAATGCTTGTATAGTAAATCTCTATTACCAAGGACTTTTAACTAAGTACTAAAAATTCACTCAGTTGCAACTTGCCCTTCATGGTTTCAGCTAGAAAGCCATTTACATTTTACAAATTAAAAAAAGTCTTCCCCTGTAAAGCTTTATAAATGATTTTCCTTTAATATAAAATTTCAGACATGGATCTCCCTTCTGAATGGAAAATTCCTGATACATAAGAAACAAGAAGTAAAAGAGGAAACAGTTCATTTTTAATATCTAATGTCCTTTTTAGAAACATATTGGCATTATGATTTTTCTTAACTAAAAGAGAAGTGTACACTTGTTTTATAAGTGTTAAATTAAAAAATGGGTAAATAAGACATTAAAAACCTGCCTCTCTTTTTTTTAATCCCACTTACTTGATTTCTACTTTTGTTATATATTTACTTACATATTTCTGTGTATTTACACAAGCACATACATCATTTATTCACCACATTTTTAAGTCAAATCTGTACTTATTTCTTCTAAATTCCATCCCAGTAGTGGAGCAATAGATAGGCCAAACAGTACTCATTCTTCTAATCTTTCCTCTGATAAATTACTTACATACGCATTATAAATTTACAGTTGTTGAAAATAAAATAATGGCCTGCTATTTTGAATTATTTACCCTCAAGTAACTTCCATCAAATAGATTCACACTTACACCAGCTTCTTCATGTGCTGGCGGGGAGATCCTGAGGGCTGTATGGGGCCTGTGACAGATGCATAGTAACACTACCAGCAGCAAACTGATTCTGAATATGCCATTCTCCTGCGCAGAAAGACAGCTCATCCTCACTATGCCCGCTACTCTAACTTCAAAGGTTTCTACTGAACTTCAGGTCTCCAAAGTAACAGTCATTGAATGTTTTTATCTCTAGAGGGAAATTGTTTTTTGGATTCTCCTCCTGAATCTGTAGGATCAGGAGATATTACAGCACCCGATTGAGAAAAGTCTTGGAGAGCACACATGTTTGATGAACCCATCTTTGCAAATTTTTCAGTATTATTTTACTGATTCTGAAATAAGTAGCAAAAGAAATAATAACACTGACCTCAACAAATGAATAATAATTGCTTTGATGATCTGTATCATTATTTTCTTGATAGGTAATTTATTATATTAGGTTTCTATTGTTACATGAAAGAAATTCTCTTCTCATTCTTACACATGAACATGGAAATAATTACACATATTCATAATTCTCCCAATGAATGTCTGGCTGAAACAGCCACCAAATGATCAGGTTTTATTGGTATAGTTTACTTAGGTAGGGGAATCCAGCTATCATTCTCACCACCTTTGTTCCTTGTTTTTCTTTCCCGTTCAATATTTATTGAGTAGGTGAAAACCTCTATTTTACCCTACTTGAATCATGTCAGAAATTTTCATCTTTGCTAATGATTTAAGCCAGGCTTTAGAGCCTAAACAACTTGGCTGTGTTTAGACATATTTGGTTGTAAGCACTAATAATTTACATTAATAGATGACTAGGAAATATATATTTCTGTGACCTATATAGAACTCAGATGGTCTGAAAAAATGAAAACTTTTCCCAACACACTAAATATGTAACTGAGATGAATACTAAACAGATCCTATTCAAGATGTAATGATTTGGAAAATTACTTAGGATGAGTATTTCTTTATCCTTAAAGCGTTGATGAACATGAATTTTCCAGAAGTGTTTTTACCTATGTGCTACATATCACCTGAAATCTCTGCAGTCTTTCATTAGATACTCAACCAAAAGGCTTAATTAAAGTAAATCTGAATATTTATAATATTGGTGTTTGAGTTATAGAAACTTAACAGCCTAAGAAGTTTATAGTTTTAAATAATACTTCTTTGTGGTCAAATGTTAATTTATTTTACTTGTTTATTAATTTATTTATATATTTTATTTATTATTTTTAGAGGGAGGAAGGGAGGAAGGCAGAGAGGGAGAGAAACGTCAATGTTTCTTGCCTGCCTCCAGCTGGGGACATGGCTGGAGACCTGGCTTGCAACCTGGGTATGTGCCCTGACTGGGAATTAAACCAGCCACACTTGGTTGAGTTCACAGGCTGGAGCTCAATCCACTGAACCACATCAGCCAGGGCCTCAAATTTAATGTAGTCACAAATGATGAAGGCGGTGCAATAGACACTGGAGGAAAGAACTCTACAGGGATCATCATATTCTCTCTCTCTCTTTGAGATGTATGTTTTCATAAAGAGACACCTCCCAAATCCTTCAACATGTTCAAATAAGAATATGGATTATATTTATAGTGATAAGATTTAACAATAAATGAAAAATAATCTAATTACATACATTTTTTTTTAATTTTTATACAAGAACATGTTGAGTATTATCAAGGCATTGCTTTTCACATACATTCATTAGTAATTCAAAGATTTAGTAGCTGATGGTGATGCTAGTGTAATTAGCAGGAAAAAAATGGAAGAAATGCATGTTGCTATAGCAATATGTTCATCATGAATTATCTACAGCATAAACACCCAGATTAATTTACAAGATGCCAGGTAGAAAGCTTCATGGCTGACTAGGCTACTCTCAGATGCCACAGTATTTGTTTTTATTAAGTGTAAACATTACAGTGGAGCTTTCAAGGTATGTGTGCTTGTCATTGTCAATCACACAGGGGTTGCATTCCCAAAGAGTTTTCAATTCACTTTAAATTTTTAACATAGGAAGATAAAATTTTTCCAGAGAATTAAAAGAAAAAATCTTTTACCCACAGAGATGACATTTTGACACAAACAAACTCAACAATCTTCTTGTTCATGGACAAAGTGTGTTTCTGTTTTATCTGCACACTTGCTTTTTAATACTAGAGGTGTGGGGTTTTAAATGTGCAAGGGAATTTAAAAATACTGTAATTGGAAGCCATGGTGTAAGGAAACCTCTTAAGAAAGCACTTGTGGATATGATGATAAGCTGTATGACATTTCAGCCCACCATGGTTTAGGTTATTACTAGAAACTCAAGGCAAAAAATGGCATCCTTACCTCATTGGACAGGGAAATGTGATATGTGGATATATATAGATGTATGTTTATGAGCAAGTCTGAAAGATATGGTTGCCAACTGGATACTTGTTGCTGATGGTATTTTGGACCCTAGAGCTAGACACATGGGGTGGTACTAGGAACCCACATTCCTCAGCACGGCCAGTGGAGTGGTTCCACAGCCTGGGCACAAACATAGGGCATGCTCATGACTTGACTTTCTTATTTTCCATGGCCTGAATAAGCCAACTTCAGAGTTTGGCAAAAGTTAGAAGGGGCTGGAATGGAAGGGACAGATTGAGAGAAGGGCTCAGGAATTTTAAAGATAATGAATTTTAGATAAGCTCATTTGCATTTCCTTACCATGCATACTTTGGCTCACAGGGAAATTTAGAGGCTGTATATGACTTGTGTAGATGGTGAGCAATTGATGGGGATTTTTCCAATTTCTTTAGCATGTAAAATTAGCAGAAAAAGATGTGCTATGGGTAGTTATTATATTTTGCTCACGGTATATGAGAAGAATCAAAAACTGCAGATAGCATGTTTTAGTGGGACAATATAGTATAGTAGTACCCACTTGTGACAGAAGTCCAGTCACCATATGCTTCTAGAGCCCTCGGTTTAAGTTAGACCAAGTCATTGTCTTTGGGCAGCATACAACTTTAAGGATCCCAAGTATAGAATACTTGATATAGTGCCAAAATATTGAGGGCAAGACCTTGAAGAACATCAGAAAGAGTGAATTTGTGGTTGTGTTTTTCCTCCAACTTAGAGAACGATTGGTTCTCTGAGACTAACTCCCAACATCTGGATAAACCATGTATGCTATTATTTGGCACAAAGAATTCTTAAATGTTAAGCCACGCCTGGCATTCACCAGTATCATCTCTAGGGGATTGAGTTTGAAGACTAGAGGTTGCCAAACCCAAGTTTGGACACTGCATTACTTAGACTGCATAGACAGACACTGTGTGGAGGAAATGAACAATAAACATTGTGTCCTTCAGGGTTCCACAAAGGAAAACAATCAACTTGCATCAATCAGTGGTTCCAATAAAAGATGAGTTGCTTCAGGCTACTACCCAAATAAAAGCTGTGGCAGGCGGGCGGCCCCCTAAGAGAAGAAACTTTCCTTTCTTGCCACACCCTGTTAGGGAGGCAATTGCTGGCCACCAGTGAAGTTGGTGCTAATCTAATCAGGATGTTTTGCTTTAACTTCTGGTGTGGTTTTTTTGTCTGGATTGAGGAAGAAGAAAGGAGTTTTAAAATGCTACATTTCCAACTTGTTTGTATTGGTTTAAGTGTTTCATCCTCCCCCCCCCTCCCGCCCCCATTACAACATTTGCCTTAGTAAAACTGCTTTAGGCACTTAGAATTTTTACAATATTACTCAAGGTATCTAGCACAATGATTCTCAACCTGAGGTGATTTTGCCTTCAGGAGACACTTGTCAAATGTCTGGAGACATTTTTAGTTGACATGGTTGGGTGGAAGGATGTATGAGCTATGGAAATACACTGGGAATGGCCAAATATGCTGCTCCGAAATATCCAATAATACACAGGACGCACTCCCAAAACAAAAACTTATATGATCCAAAGTATCATTAGTACCATGATTGAGAAACCCTAATCCACTATAATCATATGACAGAATCTTGATATTGATCTGTGTTTAGTAAAACATATCACTTACATCTAATGTCATAAATTACGATTTCATTATTATTAGATTGTATACATGTATTGCTTGCAAAGTATGTCATATTAAATGCTGGAGAAAAATTGTAACAGCAAAGGCAACTAGCTATCTAATAATAATTTAGGGTTTTTTTTTTCAAATCTATAGTGGATGGAGAAAAAAATTGACTAAAAATATGATTTCTGAAATGATGTTTTCCCATTCAATCTCTGACTTAAAATAACTATCCTAAAAATGGGTAACAGTCTCAATATTCATTTTGTCTGCATATTATTTAGAACTAGAGATAGTTTTATAAACTCCAGTTGTGTGCAATGGCACCTATAATTTATTAAATATTCATGTTTTAAGCTGTCACATATACCTGTATATATGTATATATGTATGCATGTGTATATAGTCTGTCTAGAAAAAGTCCAATCATTGTTACTATAATGAGAACCATTTGCGTGACATTGATGTTACTTGGCAGCCAAGGAGAATGAACTGGAATGCACATATGTGAACAACGGAGACTTCATCGTACTAGTCAGTGGGGGGAGTAGACACATTGAGTGAACATGTGTACTGTGTGGCTGTCACATTCAAAATGCCTGAGCGAGTACAGCAATGAATCTGCATCAAATTTTGCATTAAGTTTGAACATTCTTCCACAGAAACTATGAATGATTGGGAAGGCCCAGCTACAGGCAACGGGTATTGGCAGCTTCATCAGACAATATGCCTGTTCATACATCATGTTTCATGCAGAGTTTTCTGGCAAAACATCAAATCACTCAGGTGACTCAGTCCCTCCATAGCCCAGATTTGGTGCCCTATGACTTCCGGCTTTTCCAAAAACTAAAATCACCTTTGAAAAAGAAGAGATTTCAAGCCATTGATGAGTTTCAGGGAAAAAAATACAATGGGGCAGCTAATGGTGATTGTGAGGTTCCAAGGTGCCTACTTTGAAGGGGACTGAGGTGCCATTGTTTTATGTACAATGTTTCTTGTATCTTGTATGTTCTTCAATAAATGTCTCTATTTTTCTATGACATAGCAGGATACCTTCTGGACAAACCTATATACACACATATGTATGTGTGCATATATTCAGAGGTTTTCTGTTTTTTTCTAGTATATGGTAGTATGGCTATGAGAATACTTGAGTTTTGATGAGAGAACTGCCTACTTTTGTGTATCAATTAGAATATATTATCCTTCCTCGGATGTTATCAACTAAAAATAATTATTTAATATCTATCCATGGTTAGTTTCTATTTGGAAATTATAATGCTACTAAAGAAAAATAACATTTAAGTTAAGCCATTAAGACAATCCATAATTAAAAATCACAGGTTTTTTTTCTAACTTATAGAACTTGAGTATTTTATTTGGTATGCAATGATAAGTATTCTACATAGAATTAGAAAATTATCGATTCAGACATAAACATTCATATTTTAATTAAAAAGAAATGTAATTATTATAATTCTTTATGATCTGTGTGTGTATATGTGCATAAAATTGTGTTGCTGCCATACAGTATCCTTATATACAAGCACTACAAATAGTCAAGATGTAACCTAAAATACTAAAGTATTTTTCAGACACTAAAATTGACAATTTCCATACATGTTATTCTTGAAAAACATTTAAAAAATATCAAACTCACTTATTTGTAAAAATCAAAAGGGATATACATAAAGCCCAAATGCATTTACATCCAAAATCCCAAGCTCTGCATCTTAAAATGTTGCTTTCCACCTACCTAAAGGGTTTTATGATGAAGTGAAAAAATGCTCTAGCTATCACAGACCATGGGCATAGCTGAATCTGCAGAGTAACAGAGAACTGCATGATTACACTTTATGGTATATATTCCTGAGCTGTCATAGCTATGTAGTGAAGTACAGTCCTGAGGTATGGTCTATCTATATAACAAAAATGGGCAAGTAAATTTAAAGATTCTAATACAATAAGAACTTTGAATGAATTTGATCTATTTGGTTGAACTATATTACAACCTCACCTTGAGCAGTTTATGGTGCCTCTTGACTTCCCATTTTCTCCATTGTATATATGTATAACTCTCTTGCCAGGATGAGAGCTTAAAATGTAATTGTTAACAGATAGGCAAAATGTGTTGCACAGGACCCTGTGGAACATCAATATTTAAGTTCTGAATGAGGAAAAGGAAGTAATTAAGGAGATAGAACAAAAGCATCCAGGGAATTGTTAAGAGAATCATAAAAGCACACAAGAACAGTGTTATGGAAACCAAGAAAAGGGATGCACCAGGAAGAAAGGTGATGCCGAAGGAGCCCTTGATCAAATCTTTACAAGTTGCAGCTTCATCTTTACAAGTTGAGGGTTAAACATTGGTATCATTTGGGGGCATTCTATAAATCCACCAGAGACTGAAACCTCTAGTTTTGTGTATTATAAAATGCTCTGTGATAACTTTAACAAGGCAGACATAGACTAGTAATGACCGACAAGACTAGAAAATGAATACTTCTGTGATCTGTAACTAATCTCTGACCTTTACCTAGAGCTATACAGCTTTTGGTGCAGTGTAGACAAACAGGATTCTTGAGAAAAGTGAGATTAAAAAACCATGATGAAAAAATGCAATAAAAATACATTAAAAAAGAAAAACCATAGCTCAATTACACACACACACACACACACACTGATATTTTATGTGTATACATATGCATTTACTTCCTTTAGTTGAAAGGAAACCAATATTTTAAAAAATTCTTTAAAAATATTTTGAAGGATCTTTAGAGAATTTCATGTATTTTATTGTGGCATAATAGTAATTAAATGTCAATGCACATCTTTCTTTAGATATTGTTATAATTGAGTGGGCTGATTATCCCTCTATACATCAATTAAACACTGATAACATATAGTACCATACACAGCATATTGTACAACAGTCTTTTCACTTTAATGGTTCTGTTCAGCTAAACTCATAGATATTCAGCTCCTTTTAGGCAAATGTAATGCTTACTTGAGAAAGTGCTTGAAAGGATTCCAAGGAAAACAAAGCAGGTGCTGTTAAATTCCATAGTAAAATAAATCACATTTTAAAACTACATTGCCTCCTATACACAATCCAAAATGTGTAGTCTTTCTCAGATAGCCAAGGAAATATTAAAATTTACTTAAGCAAGACTTTTACTACTTCCTTTGGTTGAAAACTTTTAATATTCTGAAAAGTTTACATGTGTTTCCAATTTCCAAGGCAATATATTTAATTTCAAACCAATCCATAGTTTCTTTATAATAAGCAACAGGAAGATGAACCTGATTCTGAAAATCAACCTTGAATCTTAAGACTATTCATAAGAATAGTGAAGAAGAGAGAGCAGCTGTTATTTCTGTCTATTAGAGGAGAAAAGGAGAGACAGTCTAACCTATGAAACTGTGGTAGACATTTACAGTTCCTTTAATAAGCCATAGAAGATGTTTTTAGAAACCTTACTATTTTTATCTTATAAAACATAGAATGGTATTTACTAAACTTTTACTTTGTGTACTGTGCTTCAAGTATGCTAGTGTTTGTTGTATAGTTGTCAACCAGTAAATGAAAATCTCAACCACCATAGGCCATGCCCATTATGTTTATTACAACCTCTAATATTTATTCTTGGGGTTCAGGCTGCATATTATTGAATCCATTTTATAGATGATGACACTGATATCCAAAGATGTAAGGAACACACTTGGTATACTTAAGGTCAGGGGGTTAGTAAATGACATACTAGGTTTGCTCTGTCTGGCTAACCCCACATACCATTCTCTATTGAATCCTCTGAACAGTTGTTTACAAAGTACCAAATGAACAAATAGGTTTGAGTCTTGTTAAGTCATTTAACAATAACTTATTGGTAAATTGGCATGGAATCATCTTTAAAAATGAACACGGTAGCTAATATCTGCATTTCTGCTTACACTAAATAATAGCAGATCCATACATATTTTTTTTCTATTTTAAAAAATTGAGGTGTGACTGACATATAACATGTTAGCTACAGATGTACAATATAACAAATCAAAATTGCATACACTGTGAAATGATTGTTATAACAAGTCTGGTCAACATACATCCCTATACAGAGATGTTCTTGCCATGAGTTTTACGTAAGAATTTAAAATATATTGTGCCTTTATAATGGTAAGTTTCTTAGTGCATAACCTAGATACATACAATTTCTATAGTAGCCTGAAAGTTACTTGTAAATATACAAAAAGTATAAATGTAAAATATTAGAAACTTTATCTTCTTGGTCACTGTGCTAGGAACACATATTAGGGCATTCTTAAAAATTGAAATTGTTAATTGGTTGATTCCAAAATAGTTAGGAATGGTAGAAGGAAATACAGACTTTATCTAAATTACAGAATTCTCAGATGATAGTCTGAGATACCACATTTTAAAGAAACGTATTACAAATCTAAACACTGGTCTTTGGCTCTCTCAGGTAGGAGCCTGCCAGTAACTGAATAAATAGTGTTATTCAGTAGGAACAGTGAGGGAATAAAAGCACGGTGTTTTTCAGCTTGGAAATTGCTTGAAGAAATCAGTCTTGACCATTTGTTTACATAGTAATATGTCTGAAGAATGATTTTGTTCAGCATGTTAGTGGGCATTGTCAGCATCACCCTCACATGCAATGGTGGACCCCCCCCCAAAATGAAAATGTCTTCTGGAGGGTGGACTCCTTGTATTACAGGCTTCTCTGGCTTGGTGAGTGTTCTAGGAACCCATTTGTATCAGTGTACCAGCTGGCATTGTTGTGAGAGGCTGCATTCAGCTTCGGCAAATTGTTTTTGAAGACTCTTCCAAAACATTAGCTCTCATTTCATGATGGGTGAATTACATGTGTGCCTGCCCAAGCTAGGCTTAGTGTTCAGCAGCTTTTGATCAAAAATGGCATGAGCCCTGTGCCCCATCCTCTGTACTCACCTAATCTCTCCCAGAAAGACTTTTTTGTTTCCCTGATGAAAACAACCCTCAAAGGGAGACATTTTGCCAACATGGAAGAGGTAAAACAAAAAATAGCAGAAGTGGGCCTGGCTGGTGGCACAATAAGTAAGGCACTGGCCTGTGAACCCAAAGATTGCTGGTTCAATTTCCAGCTAGGGCAACATAACCAGGTTGCAAGCCAGATCTCCAGCCAGGTCTGTGGCTGGAGGCAGGTGAAATGCAACCATACATTGATGTCTCTCTCCCTTTCTGCCTCTCTACCTTCCCCTCTTTCTGAAAAAATAATAAATAAAATCTTTTTAAAAATGGCAGAAGCACTAAAAGGCATCAAAATCAACTAGTTCAAAAACTGTTCTGAGCAGTGGAAAAAATGTCTTGATAGGTATATTTCATCAAACGGAGAGTACTTTGAAGATTACTGAAGTTTAAACATTTAAGAGTAAATACACAATTTTTTTATAAACAAATTCCTGTTCTTTGGGTCTCCCCCTCATATATTCTTCTCTTGATTCAATTGTATAGTAGACATGTACTTTCAATGAAATTGATCTGATTTGAAGCTCCATAGGTGGGAGCAAGCAAGTCTAAATGGGGCTCACTCTGTCTTCCTTGACATTGTGATGGCTTCTGGAAAGCTTGGCCCAAGCCAATTGGCAGATGACACCTCTCTGCAACAAATACTGATTAGGGCAGACCTAAGCTAGTCCAATGATAACACAGTTCAGGTTGTAGGAAACATTCTCTTTTGTATGTTAACTAGATGGCATGCAGCACAGGTGGGGCTGGCAGTGTTCTCCTTGCCATCAGGAGGGCCAGTTGAGTAAAAGGCCCAATAGGTGAAAGTGAGCAGTTCTGGGACCTTGCAAAGAAGCAGATCCACCCTGACATATCTCTCTGTATGGCTCTTCCCACCTCTGCACACTTACCTTGTATGAGACTAATTGTTTTTGCTATTTTAAGCTGGGTATTCCGTCACTCAGCTAAAAGCTTCGTATGAGGTTATTGAATTTAACCCTGAATCCATTTTTCCCCCTTTGCCTTCTCAATTCATCATGTGCCCAAGCCTTCTGATTCTTTCTCCTAGATGTTCCTGCTTTTAGCTCTTGCTTGCTATTCCTATTGGCTTAATTTGGGTCCTTCTGTTTTCCTGTCTATACTGCTGCACTAGCTTGTTAATATAGGTCACTTTAATTCTAATTTACTTAATAACAAAGTTTTTTTGAAAGCTCCTGCTGCTTCCAGGATAATGCTCAGAAGTCATTAGGAAACTGTGGTCCTTTTCTGCTTTGAAAATTCATCCTGAAATCTAGCATAAATTGCTCTGGTTGAGTGTAACATATGCTTTATTCTCTTGGGGACTTTGCCTGTTTATCATCTGGAATACTCTGACCCATTTTTTGACCAAACAACTGAGCTAAAATACTACCTCTCTGATAAAGGGATTTTCATTCCTTTTCTTTTATTCTCTGCATGGCTGGTTGCTTATTCTTCAGTGTGCGCATTGCACTTTATACATACACTTGTCAATACTTTCCACATGGTGCTGCAATGATTTGTTTACAGTTTGATCGCCCTTCTAGACTGTGTGACTCACTGAGGGCCAGGTCTGGATGAAGACATTGTTTTCCTCCCAACTCAGCCTAAGGCTCTACACATAGTGCACATTTAATAAATGTTTGCTGATTATGTGAATAAAAGACTGAATTAGTCTCCATGGTTATTGTTTCAAAACATGCTGTCAGAGTACACACCCATATGTGCTGTCCTAAAAATGAAAACAATTCGAAAGGACATAGTACCTTATGTCTTAGATTTTACAGGGTTTGTTTTCCTGGACTTTAAAACAACTGTATGCAAAACTATTGCTTGTTAGGTTTCCTAAATTTACTCTCATTTTAAGAATTATAATTTTCATTTTTTTTTTCCACAGAAAGACTTCTCTTCAGTTCAAACTGAAGCAGAGCCAAAAGACAAGAGGAGGTCTAAGGTCTACTTGTCTGTATTTACTTGGTCTAAAATAGAACTGGACTTTTGTTATATGAGGTTTTTATATGATTCAAGAAAAAGTTTTAACCTGCTGCTTTGTTTAAACAGTGATGGCAAAAACTAAAAATAACACAACATTCCAAATGTGTGTATGGAAATTAAAACACAATTTTGGGCAATTGCTGTAAAAACTTCCACTCTCTTTATACACCTTTAGACATAGCCGGAGCCAGATCTGCCCACAAAGGAGACGTTTAACTGATAGGTCCTCTTTATGAAAGGCCTTTTCCAGGGGCCACATCTTGGGGGGTTTGGGGAAGGGAAGTGTGTGGTTCTGTCTAAATTTCATCCAGGACTTCTCTCCCCATCTGACCCTGGAAATTGCTGCAATTTTAGCTTCCTGTGGTAGGCAGTAAAAAAAAAAAAAAAAAAAAAAAAAACTAAATCAGAAATGGTAGAAATACTCGTACACTCAACCAAATAGAGGGAGTTTCTAAGCTTCCTCGGCTAGAACTGATTCTGTATTCATAAACAACACAACATAATTCTAACTTTCACACCAGCCATCAACCATGTGAATTCAAAGTTCTCTCTGGATGAGACTTGCAAATCGCTTACCACCAAGAGTTACTATTGGTGACATATGTGTTTATAGTTCATTTCAAAAATAAGAGAACTGCATTTATTTGTAGGATACTGTTCAGAAAACTTCTCTCCTACAGAGCTATTTGAAATGGGTTGTTGAACAACAGTGTGAATGGGAGGTATAGGGTAGAAGAAGCCGTTTGACTAGATTGCCATAAAAAGAAAGGTCACAGTGATTCAGCCAACTAAGTAGGCCCGGGCTAAGAATACCCATCAGACCAAGATGGCTTTGATGGAAGATGACAAATGAGATTGACAGGGGCATCTGAACCCTTGCAGCTGTTTCATTTCAGGCATTCTTCTCCAGGATGGCTACTGAATGGATTTAAGTAGCTGCAGACAGCAGTCATTTAAGGAAATGGACACCATGGCAAAATCATCTTAGAATGCAATGGAGAGTAGAGGTCAGGTTGGCTAGAAACTGCAGATCCTAGCCATTCATCAGTTTAGTCCCTGTCCTTTTCACTGGTATCCCTTAACACCCCTCATTGCTTTGCCCATTACCTGTCCTAAATTTAGGTTGTTTCAAAGGCTTAGCACAAAGGAAGTCTGTCCCGAAAATATCGAGCCAATGTCAATATAATTAAAAGGGTTTGTGTGGCCTGTACTTCCAGGTCAGACCTAGAATAAAAAACATAGGTGTTGTAGTCAAATGTTTTAATCATAGGTTTTCCCTTTCCTGGCTTTGTGGCTGTGGGGAAGTTTTTTGAGGCTCACATTTCTCTCCTGTAAAATGGGAATAAAAGTATTAATGCATAATTTACAGTCTTTCTATAAGACATTAGGTAATAATTGTAAATGGAAAAGCACAATTTGAACTCTCTTTTTGAAAATTCTTAATTATGGTAAATATTATGCTGGCTTTCAAACTTTAGTTAACAGCTAGACATTTTTATTACAAGACAATTTATACTACAGCATTTATCTATCTATCATCTATCTATCATCTAATCTATACACAAACACATATATGTACATACACATAAAAACACATAAAGTATCATATAAATATACACACACATAGAGACCATTGAAAAGCAGTGTATTACTATAACTATAATTTATAATTTCAAATTAAATTATTTTGAAGGTCCAATGAGAAAAGTAAGCTTGTTATGATAAAAATAAAAATTGGATAGAAGAACAATAATAACAAACAGTTATTGGGTATGTGCTATCCACCAGGGAGTGAATGATCTCTTTAGATCTTCACATTACCTTAAAAGTTACTGTTACTGGGAGCAAAAAGGGGATGGATGTAATACAACAACAATAAAATTAAAAAAAAAAAGTTACTGTTACTACCATCATTTCCATGTTACAGGAAAAGTAATGGTCCTAGCCAATTTCTTTACATCACGTAGTGAAGTAGGGAATCACTTACAACCCAGGGGGTGTGCCACTGGAGCCTATGTGTTCAGGATCCCACAACATCTGCAGCCAAACTGTTTTATATTTTGTTTTATGTTTAAGATATTGATAATCTTGGCATAGGGATAAGTAATGGAAAATAATCAGAAAATTTAAAGTTTCTATCTCTGAATCTCTGAAGACTAAACTATATCAATGTATAAAGTTTAAAGGACAATGTTAGGGCATTTCCTTTTCAAAGTTAAAACACTAAGATTTCTAATGACTTTCATCTCCCTTGAAGGGCAAATGTGAAATTTCATGAATTAGTATGTGGGTTTCCTAGCCATTCATTAGCTCATTAGTTCATCCAAATATGCTTTATGAACACATGTTATGTGGCAAGTTAATTTAAATCTTTATTTAAATTATCTAAATTTGTTATTTGCTTGATGAAAAATTATTTTCAAATATAGCTTGAAATATAATATTTTGAATTAAATTACTAAATTGTTGCTGTCTATGTCCAAAGGTAAAGCTGTAATTTTAGTACTAATGCTCTATATGAATTTTAGTTATATGGGGATTCTTGATTACTTCTGCTCATTATAAGCTCCTTTGAAAGATGTCTAACTATTGGGTTTTGAGGTCTGAAAAATTTAGGGAGTGATTTCTTATTTCATGCAATATCTCAAAATTATCCTATGACCATGGAGCTCCTAAGTAAATCTCAGTATTAAAAACTGAGTTTATAATTCAGTGTTCAAATGAGTACATACAACACAAAGAAGTTTGTGTTAATAAAATTAACAGTTTTTATGACAAGGTCCCACATATCTGCAAGATAATGGTGATTGTATAATGAAAGTGAGGATAATGGGCATACTTTGTAAGCAAGTCATTGGAAGAGATAATGCATTCTAGTTTATGAAAATGTCATTTTCCTTAGACGTCTACTGGCCTTGGTATATAAGGAATATTTATCTATGTATCTCTCTTTATATATGTATGTAGGTATGTATGTAGCTATTAGCTATCATATATGTTCTGTCTCTAATCTAACATTGAGTACTGCATCTGTTAGCCCTGATTTATTCCCTCTCTACTACTTTGAATAACTTTTATATACTCTTTCTGTTCTGTTATAAATATTTACATAATTATCCTTCTTTCCCTTCATTTCCTCACTCTCAGTGACCTTTGAATAACTGTTACAAGTGAGTCTCAAAATGGAATACCCCAAAGAATTAGGTGGAGCACCTGTAAAACATGTAGATTTCCAGATTTCATTTGCTGAGGTTCTGGCTTGCAGAGTTGGGCTGCAGACCCAGAATCTACATTTTCAAAATGTACCTCATTGATTCGTTCCAATGTAGGTAGTTTTCTGGGCACACATTTGGGAAATTCCTGCTGTAGTGAAAGTGTGAAAATGTCAGAAAAAGGTAGATTGGCATATTGCAGACATGAATATGTTGAATTTCCAACACTAGAAAAATATCGAAGGACTGTGACTTCAATCTCTTAAAAAGATAAAATAGAATGATTTGTTTTATGGGGCAAATTGTCTGTAATTTATGGACCTTGTATAACAGATGGGAGAGGCAAAAGAAAGTTGAATATGCTTGTTCAGGATAGTTGATGTAAATTATTTATAAATGTAAATATTGTACTTTTTCACCCAAAGAAATGTAAAACTATTGGATGGTGGCCTAGTTTTGTTTCTGTTGTGTGGATGAAGTTTTCCTCTTCTTTTATTCTTGTCATTCTTCCTCCTCCTCCCACGTTATTATATTATAGTGTCTAAAAATCTATGACCCCATAAGGGGAGAACTACACATATATGTACATGAGGAACACCTAGATATGATCAACAAGATGGCTAGATTCTGCATTGTATAAAGCACTGATTCTATTAGGCTTTCAAAATCAGTATATATTTAGAAATATAATTTCTTTGGGATCAGTTAAATTTTTCTAGTATTTAAAATTCCTTCTGGTTTTCCACAGAATTTTTTTGAAGTTTAAATATCTCTATTCTAATATAGTTTATCAGAATGCTCAGGTGAGGTCAAACTAAGATCACTGGAAAAAATTTCTCAAATACCTGTTTTTCCAAGGACCATTGGCATAAAGATTTATTTATAATTAAAATATAGCCAAAGGCTCTATAATTATAAAATTAAACTGTATTTTTCTAAATATTAAAAAAGGCATATAATATACCTATTCTTAGCCAATTTTATCACAGGTTGTCTGGATAAGTCAGGAAAATTATGATGAAAAATCTGGAATTTGTGAATTAGATGGTAATGCACATCCAACAATTGATTCTTTACTAATGATTTTTTAAAAATTGACTGTACATTCTGCCTTCTAGAATAACAGAGAAAATGTTTAATAATTGAAATCAAACTGACTAGGTTGAGTTCATCTGCTCAATGAAGATTTTCTTTTGCCATAATTTAGTTCAAATTATTTTTATAGACTTGGGATTTTCTTCACAACCACAGCGCCTTTTTTTAATACTGCCTTTTGGCTTTTATTCTGAGGCAGACCCTTTTTAATTTAAACACGATCTGTTGTATTTACTCTGAATGCCAATATATTGTGTATTACCCACCAAGTGATTCTTTCTTTCTGCTATTCAGAATTAAATAAACCAAGACGCAAGACATGTCTTCAAACCACAAGAGTTTATTTATAAGAAGAAAGACAGCCCATCAAACTTTCCACAGGAATTTTAAAAATCCATTGGGAACTCAAAGCCTTTACTTTCTTTCCATTCATATAATTTTGGTTTTGGCTTAACACTTAGCACAATATTCACTTCAAAAGAATATCCCTTGCATTTAAAGTAAACAATCATTGTTCTACACAGACTTTTAATTTTTCCTCTTCTGCCCTTTGCCACTTTTCTTCTCTCATTCCAGTTCTTTGCTATCACTATATCCAAAGTATGCCAGATATAAAATCCCACTTGAGTTTATATTTTGATATGAAGGCTAACTTATGAAAGAAAATTGTTACATTTTGTATCATTTCCAATTACTCCTGACATCTACAGTTTTTTAACATTTTACAATGATACTTTGATTATAGGAGATGAGATAGAACAAAATGACTGCAATTAGAATGAAATGGATTCTGGCTTTAGAGAGGAAAATTCAGCTTGAACATGATGCAAGGCAAGAAAGTTTCATTGTGGATTCAAATTCTTTGGGTCTGAGTAAGTCAAAACATATGATCTAGAGTGGCCTTGGTGTCATCCAAAGGAGAGCACACACTCACACACAAAAATAACTTCAAACCTCACTTCAAAAGACATGATTACTAATGACCAAGTGAGGGTCAGTAGCAAATAATCATAAATTGCAAAGATCTAGCTCTTGTCCGCTATCTCAAGAACAAGTTTACAAAGCACACAGCCTATACTTTGATCGCTAAGACTGTCTGGAATACATAAAGGTTCTCTCCTTTTTCCAGCACACTGGAGTATAAACAGCTGAAAATTTACTTCAATTTCACACACTGAAAAACCTGAAATCGTTCACTTCATATTGAAAAGTCATACTCTGCCAACACTGTGTATGTGATATGTGTGTGTGTGTGTGTGTGTGTGTGTCTGTCTGTCTCTGTGTGTTTTGGTAAAGATGATTTATATCATCTTTTACCAAAACATTGAACTTGCTAAATGAACAAAGAGTTTGCTTTTACAATGAATGTATAAAAAGTCATAAAACTGCTTTAAAAACACCCTTATTGCCCTGGCTAGTGGCACAAGTGGATAAGGCCCCGGCCTGCCAACCCAAAGGTTTCTGGTTCGATTCCCAGCCAGGGCACATAACCAGGTTGCATGCTAGGTCTCCAGCCAGGCCTGTGGCTGCAGGCAGGTGAAAGGCAGCTATACATTGATGCCTCTCCCTCTTTGCCCCTCTCTCTCTGCCTCTCTCCCTACCCCTCTCTCTGGAAATAATAAACCTTTAAAAATCAAAACAAAAAAAAAAAAACCCAACCTTTTTGCTTGCTGTAGAAGGTACTGCTGTAAGTGCTAGACATAATCTTGACCCTTGGGCAGTTCTTGGCTTGCAGCTCTTCTTTCCTGCAGGTGACAGCAGGAAGTCATTGGGACATTTACAAGTGTTCCCTATCTTACTTAGGTTCCCAAAGTCCTTTTGCCAACAAAATCTTAACTGCATTAAAGTCTGTAATTTATAATTCTATATTTCTATAATATAAATATGTGAATATATACCTTGACTCTTAACGTGAATATTAAGTGTCATATATATCCATGCAGGATTTTGCCATGTGAAAATCCTGTATATATGGTAGTTACTAATATTTTCCCAATGTGTTCTAAATTAACACATATTTCTGGACTGGTCTTGCCCTCTTGCTCTCATTTGATCTTTCTGAAGTCATGATTGTAATGCAATAAAAGGGAGGTATGAATAACCCAAATACCATGGAAATAACAGGAGCTTGTACAGAAAGAATTCATAGGGCACAGGAAGAGAAAGACCTCTTTGTGGCAGCTACTATATTTCCTGTCACTTTGCTTCCTGCTATTTGTGCCTGCAACCAACACCTTTATGTTTCTTGTGAAACCCAATACATTACATCCAGTTTTCTACCGTATGCAGCAGAGCTCAGTGTTTAAGGTCATGGACTCAGTATTCAGACTATTTTGTCACTTCCTAGCTGAGTGTCCTTAGGCACCTATTTGTGCTCTGGTTTTCTCTCCTTAAATAAGGGGTTAATACCATCATTAATTGAGTCTAAGCAGTGTAATTTTTTTTAAGTTTAATTTTATTGTTGTTGTATTACATCCATCCCCTTTTTGCTCCCCTCTGTCCCCTCCCTACCCACGTATTCCCCCCCAAAGTCAATCCCAGTATAAATTTTTACAATGAACTTTTATGAAGTCAGGTTGAGCCTTTCAACTGATGGAAAGACATGATTTGATTGGTAACATTTAATCCCCTTTGGTGGCATATAACATGATAGCATGCATAACAATCAACATTGTGATGAAGTGCTATAATCGTAACACCTGTATGGAGTTCTGCCAAAAATTAAATGAATTAATGCAAAAAAAAAAAAAAGAAAAGAAATGAAAAGAAAGAAAGAAAAACGAAAACACTAGCACAGCGACTGGCAATAACTGTCAATTATTATATAGTGTGCTTGATGGAAATGTTACTTAAGGTTGGGTCTGGTCTGTGAGAGGGAATGCTGTGTGTGTCCTTACTAGAAATAGACTTTGATTTCTGTTATTATGGAACTGAACTAGGGGTGGTTATTTGCTCTAAAATTCCTAAAAGTAGGAATAGAACTTTTTGTTTTTTAACAACGGTTAGACTTTTATGGATGCAGTTTATATTTAGTTAATGTTTGTAAATCATATAACCCCTTTCTTACTTACTTAATCTGTCATATATTGGCAAAATAAGTATTAAAAATCTTATAATTAGTTGAAAAATAGTTGAAAAAGAATTACATGATTAAATGTGTGGCCCCCCTTTAAATAAGCAATATTTCTATTTAGTCATACTTTCTTAACCCTCTTATAAGTCTGCTCTGTTTAATAAACACTTCTAAAATCTCATTGCATTGGCATGAGATCTATGAATTATAACCTACAAGGGGATTGGATATCAAGTAGATTTACTTGTAAATTTACAGAAGCTTTTTATTAGATCTCCAGCACAGACCCAGGTCCATCTTAATGACTCATAGGTGTCTTACATTTGTTTAAAAACCTCAGTTTATATGTATACTTATATTCCTTTCTTCTTTTTCAACTGCATCAAACACCTGGGGATTCTGGGCAACCTCATCTTCCTTATTTTACTGTGCATGTGATACACCATTGCACCTATTGCTTCCATGTAGTCCTTCCAAGAAATTGCTCCAGTACAAACTTTTCCTGCAGAAGAAGGCAGCAATTCCATAAATTCACTTAAGTAAGTATAAAGTAATAGGTTTTCTGCAGATTCCCTACTAGGCCTAATATAGAAAAAAATTCAGGTAGCCAGGGTCTATAAGAAAGCAGAGAGTACTCAAAGGTAATCCCAGACTTGGAATGATGAAGAAAATAGATTGGAGTGGGAGGGAATGCTGATAGGTTTGGCAATTTGGATGAGAGTTTCTAACTCTGTATAAGAGTTAACAAACTTTTTTTAAAAATGTACTATTTTAAGTTTTGTTGGTCATTTGGCCTTGGTAGCAACAACTCAACTTTATCACTTTAGCTCAAATGCAGTGTAGCTTATTAAACAAATAAACATGACTATATTCCAATAAAGCTTTATTTACAAAACTCTGAGAGGCAAAGTGCCAGTCTTTTGGGGCATAGTTTGTTGAGTCCTGTTCTATAAGGAGACTTATCTCCATATTTTAAGATATTAATATATTGACAGTATATTACTTGTTTGTACTGTAATTAAAAAAAAATCTCAAACCAGATTCCCCCTCACCCAATATTTTAAAATCTTTCCACGTGGCCTACAGCTGAATGTCTTATTTTGTTCCCAAAGTTGTCACCTTTCACCATGATGAGCATTTTCTGACAAGAGCTAGTCCACTTTATTTCAGAATGAATTTGAGCTGTAGGTAGATTTTGAGAGAGTCATTTTCATATTGGATGAGCCTTGTGGAAAAGTTGGAATTAAATAGTGAGGGGATAGAAACAAATGGTGCCATTGTGATGAAGCATGCTATTCATATGCGAGTTGGGTTTTCTTCCTCTTCTGCGCAGTTCTGCTTAAGACCAAGAGGCTGTGTCCTGCACTGATATGAGGAGGCTAACAGCAGGTTTTACATCGGCATACCTGGGACTTTGTATTACTCATTATTATTATTTTTTTCTTCCTTTTGGCAGATGTCCGATTATCTATAGTGAAATAAGGTTTGAGTTTCTAAATCTTTCTAAGATCATTTAATTTGCCTTAGAATCCATAGTATCCTATGGGCTGCCCAGAACTGGTGGTCAACAAATGCTTATTGAAATAATTAACACAGTTTATTTATTTAATATCCTCACCTGAGGACTTTTTAAATTTAAATTTTAATTTAATTTAAAAAAAGACTTTATCTATTCATTTTTTAGATAGAAGAGAGGGGAGGGAGAAAGAGAGGGTGAGAAACATCAATATGTGGTTGCCTCTGGCCTGCTGCAACTCAGGCATGGGAATCCAATCATGATCCTTCAGCTCTCAGGCTAGTAATCAATCCGCTGAGCCACACCAGCCAGAGCAGACTTTTTTTTTAAATTGATTTTATAGAGAGAGGAAAAGAGAGAGAGAAATGTCAATGTGAGAGAGAACCACTTATTGGTTGCATCCTTACACACCCAGACCAGGAATCACAGTCGCCCAGACTAGGAATTGGACCCACAGCCCAGGAATGGATCCAGACCAGGAACTAAACCTGCAACCTTTCAGTTATGAGATGCTGCTCTAACCAACTGAGCCACACCAGCCAGAACAACACAGTTGTGTTATTCAAGGCCTCTGAGGTTTGCTCTTGCCTACATGTAAATAATATAGTACCAGGACATTAGATGTGAATTTCAATTTTTAAAAAAAGAAAATTTCAACATGTTTACTACATTTCTTTGTCCTCCTAACTGGAGAGGAAGAAGCAAATGTAGTGAAGCATGTTTTATAACATGTTTAGTGAGAATGTATAAATACTTATGACATTAATTTTTCCGAGGAATTATAATCACTATTTCTTTCTTTTAACTAGCTATTGGCACTCCTGCAAACTTCTTAGACAATACAAAACTTTAAAAGTCAAAAATATTTATTCATATAGTATGCAATTAAGCATTATGTATGTTTTTGTTCTTTTTTTGCCTACTACTGTTTATGCATTAGATACTAGTATTGTTTCTATGATTAGATGCTTCTTAGGCATTTGTCTTAAATTAAGTTTCCATATGTTTAAGGCAGTGACTTACTAATGCAGAATTTTGGCATTTGCTTGTATTTTATTCTTTTGCAAAATTCTATAGCATCTGTAATTATTTAATGATCAAAACAGTTACTTGATCTTGTCAATAATGCTATTTCTAACTAACATATGAAAATGGAGATGTCCTTTTTTTTCATTTTCACATGTTAATTATCACAGTAAATTGAAAAACAGAATTATTCTCAAATAATTATTGCTTGTCATCCTAACCTGAGAAGTATTGAGCTAAGTGAGGAAGTATTACTTTTCCAAAGATAAAAACTCAATTTACATTTAGCATTTGAAATTCCTCTAATAAAAACTCACCTGGAAGTTCATAATAGTTGGAATTCATATGATTCTAGTGAGGAAAGAGAAGAGTTGCAAGAACTCTGGGTCTCCCTGGCCTCATAACCACTGAATTTTGATTGAAATAAGCTATAATGATGCTTATTAAGGACTTTGAACACTTTCCAGAAGCTCAATAATGCCAAAGGCTGGTTCCTATACTTTGCAGAAACTTGCCCTTTATCTATTATCTAACCCATTTAAAGTAGCTTAGCATCCAAAAGTTATAGAAAGGGAAGAAGAGAGTCATCCTGTACTAAAGTGAAAGTTGGGGTACACTACTATTAACTCAAAGGGATTTTCAGAGAATGAGGAAATGATCCAAAAGTTGTGGAGTCACATATTCGGTGTGGTGTGCACTTTCACAAAATGCACAGAAATGTGTATAGTTGGCTCTTCCTTTGGAACAAGGCAGCCTTCCTTTTGCATGCTCTAGAAAGTACAAGTACCTCTTGGTCCAGGTAATCCTGCAGTTCATGCCATGAACTTGGCATGTACAAGTGGCTTTGGCACCATGCCTCCTAATATTTGAAGAATCATCTGCCAATAGAAAATAAAGAATTGCTATCTATTTTGAGGAAGCAGAGGTCACTGAGAAGTTAGGAAGGCTTCATAGAGCTTGTGAAACTTAAACCAAACTCTGAAGAGTGTATAGTTTAGATATTCAGAGAAGGGGAAACCAGTTAAAGTGGAGGGTAGCCTTACAGCCTTTTGCTGAAAATCAGTATAAATCAGTAGAAGATATTTGGGGAAAAAATGAACCTATAAGTTTGGCTGTGTTTTATGGAGACTTGAAAATTTTTGGAAATTAGATTTTAACAGATGATGTAGAATCATGATGACCACATAGCTATTCAATAAGTCCATTTTGTTTTGCTGATGAGCACATTTCCCAGACTCCTCTGCAGCTATTTTAGCCATATGACTTTTCTGGCCAATGGATTGTGGGTGGGAAGCCTAACTCACAAAGCCTCCAATGTAATCCTCCATTTTTTCCCTTTGCCATTTGCTGATTTGACTTTGGGTCCAAGTAGAAAATCATAGTACCCCTATCTACTCATGGGTCATGTAGCAGAGGCCCTCCTATATTTTCCACTGGAATGTACAGAAGTGAAAAATACATTTCTATTGGGATGAGCCACTCAAAGGATTGTTATAGGAGCTCACTAATACAAGAACCCAATGGCCCAGTCTCAGATATCTATAACCTTTATCTCATAAAAGTAACAAGACTTTTGAGTAAAAAGCCAGCAGGATAAAATAAATGTTTTAATAAGATCAATGCAACAGAAGAAACAGGATAGCTAGAAACAGAGAGAAGTTGTAGTAGCCTGAATTACTAGAGACAAGGTAATTATTTCAAAGCTGAAATGAGAGAAAACCAAGGGATCAAGTCATAGAAGGATAAAAAAAACAAAAACAAAACAAAAAAACAGAAAGTTCCATGTAATTGATTTTGAAGTTAACAAAAATCTCAGCAATGCCAAAGATCAAATCTGGACCCAAAGATCAAGAAAAGGTCAATGAATTTGATGGTGTACTGACTGAAGGTATATGATGAAATGGAAGAAGAAAGAAAATAGGTTGCAGTAGGTTAAGGAGGAAATGCACAGTATCGTCAGAAAAAGACAAGTTGTCAATTTTGAAATAAATTGCTAATTTTTAAATAGAAATTCTCTTTTGTAAAATCTCTGATTAATATTCATACAGACTCAATATGGTTTCAGCAAAGCTCCATCTACGACAGTGTTAGACATTATAATGCTATAATGGATCATAATGGGACCTTTAGTCCCATTCTTCTTTGGTCCATGAAAGCAAACACTAATGGCTCATAGTCCTCCTTTTCTCACTGAGATGATCTTGGTCTTCTTTTCTACAACATTCTTTGAGTAGCAATTTACAATGCATTAGAGTTGGAAATTAAAATAATGAATTTTTTTACTATCTCTGTGTTTTACATAATCTTACAAATCTTGCCATTTTAAAGGTTGAAGAAGGAAAACTGAGAAGCAATAATGCAAATACTACTTGGCTCTACATGACTGGGCTGTGTTGAAAGTTTCCCTGACTCACAGCAATGAAAATTTATTAAAATTCTGCACTTATTTCTTATCTATCAGACCATTTTCTTACATCAATTTTCTCTTCAATTGGTATCATTATTATTTCATTGTCTTTCAATATTATGCTTTAGGGCCACTCAGTTCTTTATGACTGTCAGTACTTTATTTAATGATAACCTTTACATGGACTCTTTTCCTTGAAGAATGCTTAAGCATGCCACACTTCATGTAGCTCAGTAGATTAAAGGAAAACTATTTGAACTCCTCTGTCACTTATTTTTTGCTTCACAGGGGTTTCTCTATCTGGGCCGTGGTTTGAGCTGTAGGCTCTGAGCCAGCTGGAAGCAGGACTGATTTCTGTGAGTGGAGTCACAGCCCTTATAAGCCAGTGTAGAATTACAGTGGTTTTCTGTTTCCCATTAAGCATTTAAGAAGAAGAAGCCCTCATATGTGATCTGCATTTTGTAACATAAGTTCTGTATAACATGGGTAGCCCTAGCACCAGTTGTAGCAAGATGGGAAACACAATTAAATGCTATTTTTTCAGAGGCATAGATCTGTCATTTTAACAAGGTAACTACCTTGATCTCTGTTTAAAAGCTTATATATCATGAGAGAAAGCTACCATAATTGCCATCTACTAAAAAACTATAGTAACAATTATTTTCTCAAATTAACAACTGGTCACTTATTGGTAAAAAGAGTACAAAATAAAATAGAAAAATCTGAAAGCTTACCCAGCAAGAAGCACTGTGGCAAGAACATTATTAGGGCTCAGTATAGTAGATGTATACTTATTGCCTGAATTTTGACTGGGTCAAGAAGCTAGAAAATTCTTGAATGAGATAGGGTGACATGAAGATATTTAAAGATTGAATAGGAAATGAGACTTAATTATCTTTTGTTGATAATTGGTCATTTTAGTGAAATTATATTGACTAAGATAATAATATAGCTAATATTTATTGAGTGTTTATTTTGTCAGTTATTGTTTGTTGTAATTATGTTTTATTCATTATCTCATAGATTTTTTCAAGCAAGAATCATTTTATTTTGGAAAAACAAACTTTCATTAAAATATTTTTAAAATAACATTTATGCTTAATAGCATGTATAAAAATTTTAAATTATTGGCTCTCACTTAAACATAACCCTAAATTATCCATTGAAATCACTGGGCTCTTCGATTCTTCACTGTGTCATTACTCTCAGTGAACTATGCTTATTTTGTGTATGTGTGTGTTTGTGTGTTCTCTGTGTGTTTTACATGTTAAGTGCAGAGTTACGAAAACAGTTTTCTAAAGAAGATATTTTCTTAAAGAAATAAGTTACTAATTTTATCATTAAGAGAAATCTTACATGAGTTTTAGAGATACTTCTTAATTTTTAAATTACATGTATTTTTATTATTTGAAAATAAACAGTAAAATACATTGATTTTGTTGCTTCTTAGATGAGTTTGCAAACAGAGTAAAATAGAGGTGTTGTTAAATTACATTTTTGGAACTGCACTTTTGTACTATACGAATAAAAGCAAAAGGCCTGAATTTTTTTTTTAAGATTTTATTTATTATTTATAGATAGAGGGGAAGGGAAAGAGGCAGAGAGGGAGAGAGATATCCATGTACGGTTGCCCTTCACCTGCCTCCAGCTATGGACCTGGCTGGAGACCTGGCTTGCAACCTGGTTATGTGTGCCCTGGCTGGGAGTTGAACCAGCCACTTTGGGTTCGCAGGCTGTTGCCTTATCCACTGTGCCATCAGCCAGGGCTTGAATTTTTAATATAACATGTATTGTTTGTTTAAGTATTTTCATTTTTAAGAATTGCTACTCCTCTTATTTTCTGGGCTACATTTCATATGGAATTTTCTCCTGGAATTAATAGAAAAGTATATATACTTTTATGACATTTCTATGCACATAGATATCTTTTTTCTGTTTTATAAAACATAGCTATGTAAATTTGCTTAGTTAACTAAAACATTTTTATTAAAAAAATATTGGTTCCTGGAGGAGTTTCCTTAAAATAGCGTTGAAATGACATATTAACCTTAAGAGAGCAACACTTTGTTTTAAATACATGTATAATTCTGAATGCATACTGAATTTCACATTTCTTGGCAGTGTTTGAAAGGGCAAGGAGATCAACCCATCTTCATTATTACTACTCCAGTCCAAGCTAAAAAAGAGCTTTTCTTTTAGGGAAATTATAACTTTTCATTCTAATCTTGTTTATATAATTGTGAATTCATATATTGCTCCATGGGAATCAGAGCTTCCAAATAGATTTTACATTATCCTACAACTGTGGTGAACTTACTGTCTGTGGGGGTCAAGTGTAGCAAAGATGGTTTCAGTACTAACTTCCTAATTATGTTGCAGCGTCTTTGGGAAGGGGATAGAGCATCCCTGGTGCTCCTCACATTTTACTACCTACATGGATCAGCGTGGGACCCTGTTAAATGCAATTTCTGATTTAGTAACTCTGGGAAAGGATCTGAGATTCTGTGTTTCTAGCAAGCTTTCAGGGAATGTTAATACTGCAGTGTTTTTCATACTTTGAGTAGCAAGGATGTAGAAAATGATAAACAAGCAGGAAGAATTGCCTCAATTTACTTTTGCTCACTGGTAGTCATCTTGCCTGACTCTACACTTTCTAGTGACTCTGGATTTTCAGTTCCTGGTGCCCCAACTCAGGGCCCTCACACATGTAGTCTGAAAAAGCAAACAACATCCTCCCTTCCCCACCCCACAGACACGTTATGTCTCCACTTAGCTAGCTCATGCCCTCCCTTGCATCTCACCTAATGATATTTCCTCAGGGAAAATGTTTACTTCCTTCCAGCCTGAGCTAGTGATCCCCAGAACATATTAACATTATGTTTAATAATAATAATTTCACTTGTATAAACTTGGGCATTGTCTGCTTTTCCCCTTAGACAGTAGGGCCTATGGTGTGATGCAGTCTTTGACACCAGAGTTTATATCCATCCTCAGAATTTCTTTAGGGATTGGGAAACAAAGCCCTGGCCTGATTGACTATAACTTCAGGAGACTATGCTGTTGGAGTACCTTTCCTGGTATTTACTAAGTTCCCCTTTGCTACCTGGCACTTGCTCAGACTCAATCCGAAGTGGAATATGAATGGGCCCTGTCCCTGTTTCACCTTTTTGGCAACTCCCCAAACCTAGCCAACCCTTTCATGCCTCAGTCAGCCAGATGCTGAAGTTGCTTTGGGATTTACATGTAGGAGATCTTCCTGGGGCCCCTGGACAAGCTGGTTCCAGAAGGAAGGCCTGGCAAATGGATCACTCCCACTGGCCAGATTAGAATTTCTTTTTCAGGATCTGGTGATTTGGGACAGCCAGAATAGTGCTGACACAGCTGATTTGGTATGATTCAAGTTTATGTAGACAGGGGCCTGCAAATGTTTTTAACTGGGATCTTGAACACCCTAAGGGAGGTTCTGTCCATCTTCATCATGTATACATATTTTAGGTACCTCAAAATGACATGAATAACCTATAAATTTAATATCAAATGGAATCTAAGTGCTACCAAAAAATGGAATGGGAACAAGAGGTAACTCTCCTCTTTGTACTGTTGAACATGATCTTAGAGTTTCAAGGTCCTTCTGGCCACCAGGTGAGATCAGCAAAGTCATGATACAAACCACAAATATAGCAGTTGGTTAAGAAGTATTTTTCAGGTGGCACTTTCAGTTTTGACCACAGAAGAACCCAGCCTCATATTTCTCTGAAGGTTTCAGCATTTTCTTTACTTGTTTTCTGTTGCACTGATACCACAATGTGGGCTCCATATGTGAAAGCTGCCTTTTCCCTCCAGAAGCCTGCATTTACTGTATTGAGCTATAACTGTGACATCAGAAGGTAAAAGTACATGAGTAATACAATCTAACATGCTGAATTGTAGTTGGGTGCCAAATAAATATATTGCTTCTTAAAATGACACCTAAAAACATCCTTCTCAACCACCAAATTATGCCACTAATAATATTTTGGAATTCCATTTACCATTAATTAAACTTTAAAAGATTTTATTTGTTATTAGTTTTAGAGAGAGAGAAGAGAGGGAGGCAGAGAGAGAGAAAAACATCAACACATGGTTGCCTTTCACTTGCCTCCAGCTACAGACCTGGCTGGAAACCTGGCTGGAGACCTGGCTTGCAACCTAGTTATATGTCCTGACTGGGAATTGAACCAGCGACTTTTGGATTCACAGACCAGAGCCTTTCCACTGAGCCACCAGCCAGGGCCATTTATCTAACTTCAAACTGTGTGTCTCCCTTTCTTCCTCCACTGTAGCAGGATTAAAGACTAAAGGAATATTGCTGTATTTAGGATCACCTTTATAACAAGGAGGTTGGTAAGAAACAAAGCATTTTATTTATTTTTATTTTTTAAAAGATTTTATTTATTATTTCCAGAGAAAGAGGAAGGGAGAGGAGCAGAGAGGGAGAGAAACATCAATATATGGTTGTCTTTCGCCTTCCTCCAGCCATGGACCTGGCTTGAGACTTGGCTTGCAACCTGGTTATGTACTCTGGCTGGGGAATCAAACAAGCGACCTTTGGGTTTGCAGGCTGGCACCTTATCCACTGTGCTACCAGGCAGGGCAAGAGAGACAAAGCATTTTATTTGGAAGCGTTCCAGTTAGAAAATACAACTGAAAGCACTTCAACCTAGCAACAGGCCCAACTACATTGCAGGGTCAGCTGTAACATTTGCTTACTAAACCACCTTGGATGGGTAAGGAAAAACAATTCACTGGGCCTCAGTTTCCTCATTTAAAATTAAGGCTAGATTAAGTTATTGGAAAGCTACCTTCTGTTCCAAAATCAATTAGAAAAATCCTTCAGATAAATCACTTTGCTCTTTTTAGCCAGTGTAGGCCCAGCCTCAAGACTGTAGTCCCATTATTTGTCCCTGGCAGTGTGAGTCAGTTAGTTGGAGCATTGTCCCATACACCAAAAGACTGTGGGCTCAATTCCCTGTCAGGGCACATAACTAGATTGCGGTTTTGATCTTTGGAGAGGCAACCAATCGGTTTTTCTCACATCAATCTCTTTCTCTGTCTTTGTTTCTTCTCTTGCCTTTCCTCTCTCTCTAAAATCAATAAACATATTCTTGGGTGAGGATTAAAAAAAAAGAAATAGGTAGCTAGTTCACTGGGGCCTCATCGTCCCATGGAGTATTCTTTTTCACTTTTGGAGGACACTGAACTAGGGCATCAAATAAACTGGTTGAAGTTAAATACTGGTCTAAATATTGGAAAATTAGGTCATTTGACATCCCCGGTCTGTGATTTATAGCTTACCACACATTTTGTTTCTAGATATTATTTTAAAGATCAGAAAGATTTTATTTATTTGCATTTAGAAGAGAGAGGTAAAGGGAGAAAGAGAGGGAGGGAAACATAGATGCGTGAAAGACACTTGGCTTGGTTGGCTTTCAGATATCCCCAAATGGAGACCTGGCCTGCAACTCAGACATGGGCCCTGACTGGGAATCTAAACCAGTGACCTTTTGGTTCACAGGCTGGTGTTCAATCCATGGAGCCACACATAGGAAGAGCCAGGGTACTTCCTATGGTTCTTGCTGTGCTATTTTTGTTCTCTTTCCCTTGGCACTCCTTCTTCAGACAGTATTTAGGATTCTATTGTATCTTCTCTTAGCCAACTCTGGGTGTAATCAATGCCCTTCTCTTTTCAGCTCTGTGCCCTAGGGTGCCAACTTCTGTTGATGGCATCTGCTGGACTTCCCTACCCTCTGGTTTCTATTGAGATTAATCAATGAGGGTGGCATTGGTAAAAGGATCAGTGGCAGACAGAAGAAATTGTGGTTGGGGCTATTTGTCTCCCACAATAGTAGCATGGGTGCCAGCAGCTTCACATTCATTTAGTGTTCTTGTTCTTCTTTACCCTTTGCCTTCAGGTTTCCCTAAGGACTCCTCAGAAAGAGTCAGAATTTGGTAGTTCTTTCAGTAGTAATCTACTGGTGTGGCCCTGGAGCCCTGTTGATGTGGTAATGTATGGAAGAAGGGAAGGCTTCTATAATCATTTAAAAGAAATATTTTATTTATTATTTTTCAGAGAGAAGGGCAGAGAGGGAGGAAGAAAGGAAGAGATGCACCAGTGTATGGTTGCCTTTCACCTGCCTCTACCTATGGACTTGGCTTGCAACCTGGTTATGTGCCCTGACTAGGGAATTGAACCAGCGACCCTTGTGTTCGCAGTCTGGAGCCTATCCACTGAGTCACCAGCCAGGGTTACTGAGCCACACCAGCCATAATCTTATAATTAAATCCAAGTCTTTTAGTCATCTTGCATTTTAGGCTGTTACCTTTACATGTGCTTCTCCAGTGGTATGGCTCTCTACCTGGCCCTCTATTCCCCAATCTGTCTCTGGATGCAGCATTCCTAATTTATTTTCTTGAATCTCTGATTCCTTTTTTTCTGGGTTTTATTTTCTTAGGAGGAACTGTAAGACTGAAGAGTGCTGGAGATGAAGGAATTGCCTTTCCTTACCTAGGGAGAGCTGCAGGAAACATTTCCCCTGGATTGTAGGCCTTTCTTATGGAGAGAGCTCTGCATGGGTTTCACAATGATTATTCTTCCCTGTTCTTGCCAGAGCCATGAGGATGTTTCTTGGGTCAACATAAATAGAATCTAGTGAGGTTCCTGGAGGTAAAACCACAGAAGAGTAGGCCTCCCAAAGTCTGTGGCTCCTTAAGAGTTTCTTATTTTCATACTAGTCCACTTAACTTTCAGCAATGTGCCAAAATTACTATTTAAGTGTATCTACCAGTTTATGGCTCCAGGGGCCTCTGCTCCAAGCAGGCGGGGCTGGCTGTGATTCTGGGTTTACCTATGTCTCTGTTTCCTGAATGACAGTTTGCCCCTGCCCCCTTGGTCCTTTGTGATCCAAGAAGGCATAGCCTTTCAGTTCATTGAGATGTTTATTGTTGAAGGAACATGAGTAATAACTTCTGTGGAGGAAGAACAAACTTTCTTCTACCCTCAAGGTTCTTCTGTCTGGTTTAATAATTAAATAGACGAGACAGATTAGCAAGAAAAATAACCAAATTTAATACATACAAATGTATGGGAACTCCATATACATGAGAGAGTCAGAGACTCCACCTACATGAAACGTTCAGAGATAGAAAGGGGGAATGAGGTCAATACGACATCCTCTGCTAGGGATGAAGTAATGTACCTTGGGAGCTTCAAAGGGTCTTTGCAGGATGAGAAGTGCAGACATTCAGTAAATAGAAGTTTGCCTTGCTCTCTCTATAGATAATGCAAAGAAATTATCTCTGATAAGCTTTTAGAGGCAAGGTCCCTAAATTAAAGCGATGGACTAAAGTTTTTCTTAAGCCTGAAACTAAAAGTACCTTTAGCCCTGGTCAGGTAACTCAGCTGGTTATAGCATTGTCCTGATATATCAAGGTTGCTGGTTTGGTTCCAGGTTACAGCACATATAAAATCAAAAGAATCAACCAATGAGTGCATAGATGAGTGGAACAATAATAGATCTCTCTCTCCCTCTCTCTCCTCTCCAAAATCAACAAATAAAATTATGTTTGGCTACTAACAACAAGCAAAACAGAACCAAGTATATGAATACAAGGAATAGGCCTTCAGTGGTCAGGGGGAATGGGGTTGGGGGGAGGGGGGAGGCAGAGGCAAAGAAGGGGAGCAGCTTAGACAAGAACCTAGTATAAAGGAACCATGGACATGGACAACAGGTGGGATTGATTTTGGGGGGAATAGGTGGATGGGGAGGGGGACAGAGGGAAGCAAAAAGGGGATGGATGTAATACAACAACAATAAAATTAAAAAAAAAGAGAAGTAAAAAAAAAATTATGTTTGGCCAAATGTAATTTGCATAGCATTGGGATACATATTGCGTTAGCTTGTTCTGAACCCTCATTCTTCCAGACATCTGAGTTGAAACTAGAAATCTTACATGTATTTTTGAATGCTGAAATACACAATATTGGTGAATCTTTTAAAAAGCAACCAAAGGATAGACCACGAAAAGGAATGAAGAAATATTTTATAGCTTACATATGAAAGTATGTGTAGTAAACCAGATGAAGATTTACTTTTTTCCAAAAATTCAGATGAGCCATACTTACAATGTGAGTAATCAATGGATTTCTCTATTTCACTTTCCATTCATTTGAGATACCACTTTGATGTCCATTTGACAAAAGAAAGAGATTTTTCATAGGGAGTAGCATAAAATTCAGTGACTCAGAAAGTTCTGTCATGGGATTTGTTTTTGTATAGATGTTATTATTTTGTATGGAAACCAGTCTTCAAGAGACCACAATGATCCCAGTTTCATTGAAAAGTCACATATTGATGCAAACCGTATGCTCTCACAGTGGCTGCCTTTTAGTACATCAAGCCCTAGTGAACATCATTAGATCAAATGACTGTAAAAGGTCTTAAGTGGAATGATTTTGATCTGCTCTACACATTTCCCACTGGATTTTTGTCCACATTACATAATCACTGTACATTTGGCACAGTATGTTGCCTTTGAAAGAGCTTCAAGATTAAGGAAGCATAAAGACAGAATTGGCCATAAAATCAGAAAGAAGTACTAGAAATATATAAGCTGCAAAACTGAAACTTTCCTCCTTCCTTCAATGTAAACTAAAAGCTCATGCTGAGCTAAAGCTTTATCATTAAGTACTCAACTTAGATAAGCATTAAAGGCTATTTCACATTGTTTGTCTTTTCATTTGAATGGGCATTGTTATTAAAAATGTATTTAGTAAAGAATGATAAAATTCTTAACCCTGTATAGAAAATAGTCCTATTTATCTAGTGTGGTCAATAAACATGGACATCAAAAATTACTGTTCAAAATACATATAACAGATTAATATGTGAACATTCTGCTTGAAGGGAGCATAGTAGTGAAGGAAGATAGCCATGGACGTGGCTGGTCTTAACAGAGATATTTGATAATGGAACAAATATTAAAGGTACTTCTCTAATTTGAGAAGGTGACTTGCATGTATTTTCTGCCATATAACCTCCCCCTTTCCTGTTCCATATCTACTCCTCCAGTGTAATTAGACTTAATAAAGGAGAAGTGACATCAACTTGCAAAGTTTGGGGATGTGCTCAGTAGTCACCTTTGGAATCACCACAAACTTCTACCTTCACTTTTATTCTTTTACAATTACATGGACTTCAGCCCTGGCTGGTGGCACAGTAACTAAGGCACTGGACTATGAATCCAAAGGTCACTGGTTTGATCCCCAGCCAGGCCACATAATTAGGTTGTATGCCAGGTCTCCAGCCAGGTCCCTAGCTGGAGGCAGGTGAAAGGTCAACATACATTGATGTCTCTCTCCCTCACTCCTTCTCTCCCTTCCTCTCTCTCTAAAAATAAATAAATAAAAAAAAAATTTAAAAACCAAACCAACAAGAAAAAGACAATTACATGGACTTCAAGTTTAAATGTTTTGCTAATTAGAAGTGGTATCACTCTTTTTTTTTCTCTTCCTGCTGTTATTATTCTTTGTAGTACTACAAATACATAATTTTATTTAGGATCTACTTTCACGTAACCAAGATCAATATTATTTTCACAGGTAACAGAGGTTAGAAGGTCCTCTAATCAAATCAGAATAAAAATTTCAGCAAATTAAACTGTTGGAAATATTTAAAGATATGCTAGAGCCAGTGTTTATCAGCTTTTGAGAGTCAGTTGTTAAATTTTCATTAGTTTTGCAACTTGGCATTCAACAGGCCATTATTGGAAATTAAAATATGCAGGCTTAAAATTAAATTATATTAAAATAAATATAACATCATTTCCTAGTTAATTTACTGCAGGGTACTTATCTGTTTTTTGACATTATTTATATCTACTGTTTAAACCAGTGCAAATATTATATAGTGGTGTGCTACTGAGCTTTTCTTCCCAGCTCCCTGTTCATTGACATCTATTCGATAGCTTGATATTGAACATAGTTGAAGTGTTTACACCATGAAAATCACCAAATGCTAATAGTTGAGGATTGAATTATTGTTTTGCTGATTGTACAAAGAAAATATTAACAATGCAGATTAAATTCAAGTGCCTGTATGTCTCATCCCATTGTAACACAAGAATTGAAGGACTATTCTCAATATCTAAAAACTATAATCCAGTTTAGTAAAGAAGTTGCCTATAAATGTCATTGATAAGGGAGTAACATCCTAATATATGTTTTTACTGTATCATTTTTACTTTATTCATGA
The DNA here is from genome assembly GCA_004026585.1 of Noctilio leporinus. NCBI lineage: Eukaryota > Metazoa > Chordata > Mammalia > Chiroptera > Noctilionidae > Noctilio > Noctilio leporinus. Next base: position 7,257 of record PVIW01000382.1, on the reverse strand, counting down.
TTATATGTAAATTGTGTGCTACATAACCTTTATATCAGTAAAATTTATTTATAACATATGTATATGTATAAATATATATGTGTGTGTATGCTTATTTTCTTCAGGGTTGCAGTTGATAGACATTTACTAGTATGCCTCTAAAGGTATATGAAAAACCATGAGGGTAGGCCTACTTTTGACCAATTTTATAGCAGTACTGATGACAATTACATTGATATGTAGTGGGGAGGAGAAGGTTTCCTGACACATCTGATTGACAAGGTGAAATCAGTTCCTTTATGGAGTTACCAAATTGCTGCCTACTTTTTTTTTTTTTTTTTTAAAGTAATATGAATCCCTTCTTGTTGATGTAGAGTCCTTTATGTTTCTAAAAGTGAGTATAACAAAGTGACACTGACTTGGCTTCACCTTTTACTTTCTTTCTTCAACATTCTACAGTGAGAGGGCTTCAGAACAATATCCCCAAATATTTTTTTCTCAGAATTCTGCAAGCTTTCCAAACTATTTAATATATGCCACTTATCTGTTTTAAGATACCTATTTGGACAAAATTTAATTTTCAATTCCAAACCATTTTTTGCACATTTTATATTACTTGAAAAATGTGTCTTTTCCCCCCTTGGGTATTTTTCTCAAGACAATTTGCAGCTTTCTTTCACTCTTCTGGATCTAATATGGGCCCACATTGCTCAAAACAGAGAGGAAAAACCAAAAGGCAGATTTAGAAGTTATTAGGTTGTCATACTGCACAGTTAAATGATGGTTTTCTCATGCATTTTCTCTAAATTTTTTTTATGTCTGAGTTGGGCAAATGATAATAATGAAATAGAGAGATAAACTTAATCCTATGGTAACAAAATGACTCTCTGGTCCTCATTTTTATTTTAAATTTTGCCCCCCCGCCCCATTTGTTAATAATGCAGGGGGATTGCTATGTGGAGGACCTTCTTCCATAGAAAGACCACTGTTTTCAACTGTGGGAAACACTTGATGCTCTGCCTAGAATGTTCTAAACTATAAGCTAAAGAGTTATTTTAAAATGATTATATCTTATACTTGAGGAGAGCCATCTCTTACATTATATTATTGAGTACTGCTGCAGGGATAGGCACCATTGGAAAGAAAAGTTTTCAGTGGTGACTTCTTTTGCAAATATGCTGTAAGAACTGGGGGTTGTATGTAGGCTAAATCTTGGAATTAGTGTTCCAGAACTTTCTTTAGCTCAGTCTAGCTGTTTCCAGATAGTCTAAATTGGTGATGCCTTTTTACATATCTAAATGGCATAAAACTCAGTGAATTAGAACACAGGGACTGAAAATGTGTCCATTTTGGTTCCTGTAACAGTCTTCAAATATCTATCCTGCTAGAATAAAAGATTAGGGCTATTGGGTGATACTGACAAATAGGAATGTAAAATTTACTTTCTGAAAAAAGATGACATACTAGATGCACAATAAATATAAGAATTATAAAAATGTAAAATATACAAGGTTCTTACACATGCTATTTTCCACCCACTTCCTCACTATTTTTTGTGTATGTCCTCAGGGGTCTGTGTGTATGGGTGTGTGTGTTTTGATACAACAACTTCAAGGTGTGAATATATGTTACAAATGTAATTATACTTTTACTGAGCAATCATATTTTTGTAAATCTCTCCTACACACATAAGTGTGCCCATTAACATGAAGGTTTGCAAGGCTATTTATTGTGTAATTGAGTGCTGTAACAAAAGATCTGTACAAAACAATTTTCATCAATAAGATACAAGCTAAATACATTATGATAAATTCATACAATGCAATTACAGGCATTTTTTAAAAAGGGGGAAAGAGAAACCTTCTATATACTGAAATATTGAAATGGAAATAGTCCAACAGGTATATATTGTTAAGTGGGAAAAGTATTGCAAAACAGTGTGTCTAGATGCTAACTTTTATGTTTAAAATGAGAAAATTAGAAATTAAAAGAAAACTTAAAAATAGATTATTTAAACATAAAGCTCAAGGCAGAAACAACTACATCATTTATCTTCAAGGGTAATAAAAAGAAAAACACTACCTTTTAAATTTATGAATCCCAAGTGGATAATTTTACTGAAATCCAGTTCTGAATAATGTAATCATGAAAAATTGGGAACAAAGCTAGAAAAATGGTAAATAAATTATGGCATGTCTACATAATGCAATATAATTCATTAAAGTGAGATTTACAGCAATGGGAAATGCTTTTTAAAATATATAATTCATGTAAAGAAAAATAAGTAGGACAAGCTTTGTCTAGTGAATTAGTATGATTGATACATTTATTAAAGGTAGCAGAAAATACACACAAAAGCTAACAGCAATTATCTTTGGATATGGAATTATGGTTGATTTTGTTTTCTTAATTAAACTATTATTCGTTTTCTGGAATTTTAATGCTGATTTCCTATTGCTGGAGAGATAAAAAACATAAAATTTATTGTAAAAGATGATTGAAATCTTTCTGGAAGATGGTAATTGAAGAAAATAACTCAAACTTGGTGTCTTTGTTAGTTAGGGTGAGAGGAATATAATTCATTCTTGGCATGAAAGGTGACTCATTCTCCCCTCCTTTTCTTCCTTTTCTTTCTCAGTCAATTTGAGTCTAAATAGGTAGCTCAATACCTGACTAGATAAGTAATTGTCAGTAATGTGGTAGATAAAATATTTTTAGCTATTATCCAACAAAAAATGTTGTTTCAGTACTATTTTATAATATACTTTATAAAATACATTTAAATATTTTTTATTCTATTAATATTCATTAAGAATGTGTTCAATCCTCCATGGTGTAAAGCTTTGTGCCTTCCTGTATGATTGAAATAGGTTGATTTAGGCAAGGGAGGCATGAGTTTGAGGATTACCTGCCCAAAATTTTAAAAAAGAATGTGGTAGAAGAGATGATTGTTTAGTTCTATCATGAATCCTTATTTAATCATTGTTTAGCTATCCATTTTTATTCGTCTGAATATTGTTTTCAGGTAATTTTAGTGTTTTAATATCCATCCCTTTCTCTGTATTTATATAACTTATGCCTGAACAGCTATCTTAGTCTTCACTCTCTCATCTTGATTGAAGTACCAGAAACTAGATGGTTTAAAACAACACAAATTTATTTTCTCATATTTTTGGAGCTTAGGTGTTGTCTAGGCCATGTTCTCTATGATGGCTATAGAGAAGAGTCCTACTAATACTCATCTATCTTGCGGTATTTTTTGGAAATTTTTAGGTTTCCTTGGTTTGAAGATGCCTCACTCCAATAATGTGGCCACCTTGTCCCTGTGGTTCACCCCATCCAAATTCCCTTTTCAAAGAGCACGCCCTTATCAGACTAGAGCCCAACCTAATGATCTCATTACAATTTCACTACTCTGTAAATATTCCATATGAAGGAAAACTAATTGATTTTCATTAAAGACACAACAGCATTTACAGGAAGAAGAAAAGGTATAAAAGAAAATTTAATTGGTGAGGAAGTCTTATGTCTTAATCAGATTGGTGGTTAAATAGGTATATACATATGTTAAAATCATTGACTTTAGGATTAGTGCACTTTCTACACCGTAGTGTACTTGAGGGAGTGAAAGTGTTCATCAGTTTCTTAGTGGGTCCCTACAACAACAACAGCTATTTAGAGGTAAATCAACCCTGAATGTGGGGCTGATCTCAGACCTCTGTCCTGTCTGGGATCATGGTCTTGACATTTTCCACTATTGGGTTAGATTTCTAGACCTTCAAACATTTTCATTTTCAAATTAAAAATAATTTTGTTCAGATTTTCTAGTTGCCATCAATAAGAAGGTCTGAGTTATTTAGTTATTTAGACCCCTACCTACTGGAAATCCTCGTATCCATAGAGAGCCTCCATAGATAGTCAAATCTCATTTAATACATCTGACTTTGGAATCTTCTTGCTGATTTTGAAAATTGAATGAAAATTGGATTAAATTGAACTCTTTTTCCTGAATCAAGGTCTTGACAGGATTCCTATTTGCCATCTAACCAGTACAATTTTTGAATTCTCTTTAAGTCAGATGAGGTGATAATTTGTTTCTAGATGACTTTATCATGTTCTCTTATGGAAAAATCACACCTATTTCTGTTGCTGCCACTTAATTCATCACTGTATTCATTTGACACCAAAAAAAGTGAAATAAAATAAAAGAACATAATGGAATTTACATTTCCATAATTAAACTGACCCCTCTAAAAAATAATTTGTTGGGCTTTGGCCAGGTGGCTCAGTATATTGGAGCATTGTCCCATGCACCAAAAGGTTGCAGGTTTAATCCTTGGTCTTGGTGCATAAGGGAGGCAACCAATGAATGTTGCTCTCTCTCCAAAGACACCAGTCTTTTTCTCTTTCTTCCTTCCTTTCCCTTTAAGATCAATGAAAACATATCCTCAAGTGAGGAATAAATGCATACATACATACATACATACATACATGCATAATTTGCTGGTTTTTATCCCTCCTGTTTCCTAATATACCTCACTAATTCTTTATAAGTGTGTTCTCATTTGTATGTGGTTTAAATATGTTCCCAAAAATTGTCCTTGTGTATGTGTTTTATAGCAGCAACTGAATTATAAATTTTGGTTGTAAGGAACTTTATTTCATTGTTTCTATATTCCACATAAAATGGAATGCCCAGCACAAGTTCTTAGCATATAATAGGTATTCTTGAAAGTCTGTTGACTTTGTGACATTAGAATATTCAAATTTCTCTCTCCTGCTGAATTCAGTGGAATTCTATTTAATTATTAGTAAGAATTCTAAATAGTATTCCATAAGCTTGAATAGCTCAGCTAATTTCGTGCTTTGCAAGAACTGTGTTAAAGTGAAAACATCAACTTAAATGCTTCAATTTATGTGCTAACTACCTTTGAGCTTCATTGTTTATTTATGGCCTTTAAGTTTCTAAAACTGAAATAATTGGAGTTATATACAAAATAACTTTTTAACTATGTCCATATCTACTGTATAAAGTGAAAAAAATGAAGATATTATTAAGACAAAATTTAACTCCAAAGGGGGAATAAAACGCTAAATTTGAAATGTCCAGATTTTTTCACTTTACTTTAATTTTTGACACTAATACAGATGCCCCCATCATCCCCTTTTTGCTTGCCTCCACCTATCCCCCACCTCTCCTTTATTTCTGCCAGTCACCACACTATTGTCTATATCTATGGGTCATGCATAAATGTTTTTTGGCTAATCCTTTCACCTTCTTTCATCCAGTCTCACCCTCTTCTCTCTGACTGCTGTCAGTGTGTTCCATGTGTCCATGTCTCTGTTTCTATTTTGTTCATCATTTTATTTTGTTCATTATATTTCACATATAAGTGAAATCTTGTGATATTTGTCTTTCTCTGACTGGATAAAAAAGCATTTTTATAATTGAAGTCATTAATTTACTTACCATTTCAAGATAATCTATTAAAAGCTGACAAAGTTTTAGAAGTGTTCTAGACATCAAGTTCTCGCATGGATAGAACTTATGTACCAATGAAAAAGACAGGAATAAACACCAAATTAGCAAAGCATTTAATATAATTTCTCTTAGTTATAAATTAAGAAAAGTAGATTAATATGAAGGCATTACAAATGGAAGGGGAAATGTCAAAGACAAGTTGGTCAGGGAAAGCCTTTCTAAGTTCATGATCTTTGAATACAGACATGAATAAAATGAAGGAGGAAGCTATTGGAAGATCAAGGCTTTGTTCTACACAAAGAGAACAGCAAGCATTAAGGTACTGAGGTAGGTGTAAGACTTGATGTATGACCCTATGAATATACTAAAAATCCTGACTAGTACTTTTTAAATGGGTGAATTTATGTCTCTGTGTACATGTAAAGTTATTATATCTCCATAAAGTTATCTTTTAGAAAACAAAAAAGACTTAATGCATGCAAGAAAATGTAGGAAGGACACTGGCCAAATTATAGTATGTAATAAGGAAGGGAACATATTATACAATAATAGGAAATGAGATTATAAAAAATAGGTAATAGCTAGATGATAAAGGCAAGGATTGGAAAACTATAATTTAATTTTATTAGAAAACCATGGGGAGAGTTTAGATAGGTAGTAAAAAAATGTAATATGATGGAGATTTCAAAAGTTCCCCTTGGCTACTGTGAAGGGGGACAGCAAGTGGGGTAAGTTGTAAGTTTACAGCAGTTGGGAATGTAGATAGAGGTGATTTAGAATACAGTGGTAACAGTGAAGGTGGTAAAGTAAAATTAAGTTCAGATTATATTTTGAAGGGAGAACGGGATAAGGAAAAGCAGAAATACAAATTTCAAACACGATATCTAGGCTTTTTTTATGCAACTGTACAGACATAATGCCACTTACAGTGCTGAGAAATAATGGTAAGAACAGATTGAGGAGGTGGACTAGGAGTTCTGCTTTAGTTATGCTACATTTAAGGAGCTAAAGATATCCGATGGGAATATTGAGTAGGCAGTTGATGAAAAATGTGAATTTCAGGAAGGAGGTTAAACTTGAAAATATAAATTTGAGAATTATAGATTGGATGAGAAAAACTAAGGTGTGATTATAAACAGAGAAAAAGTGTTGGTTGAAACCTTGAGAGAAGCCAACATTTATAGCCTAATGTTTAACAACATTAAAGGTTAAATGTCAGTAGAATAATAATACCAAGAAAATCAAGGGAAAAAACAACAATTCAAGATGAGAGATGTGGTCACCTGTGCTGAGTTATAGCTTAGATATAAAATTTTATTTTATATATAATCATATGTTTATTAAGAACGTAGTCTAAAATGGTTATGCCAAAATGTACTATATAGTTTGTTGATATAACAAGTGTGAAAGAAATGGAAACTCCATGAGAACAAAGGCATTGTCAGTTATGCTCATTGCTGTATTCTGAAAGTCTTCAACAGTGTCTGACACATATAGTAAATATTTAATAGTTTATCTCTTTTTAATGCATGAGGTAATATCAATACTATTTGAGGTTTTATCACTGTGCTATTAATATAGGTAGGCTTATCTGGGGAAGTATAATTTGAACTGTTGCATGATCACACAGTCTACCCTTAGCTGTCCTATAGGCAGTCAGGTATTAAATCTATGGCTTGTTTTGAAAAGGGCTAAGCCCACTAAGGTAAAGAAAAGTGAAAAAAAAAAAAAAAAAAAAAAAAAAAAAAAAAAAAAAAAAAAAAAAAAAAAAAAAAAAAAAAAAAAAAAAAAAAAAA